>QRFJ01003805.1:0-52564 GCA_006176705.1 Cocos nucifera
AAACAAAAAACAAGGAAAGAAATTACCTGCAACTCCTACAATTGAATTATAAAATATGATAAAGAAATGTTCGGTATCTAATACCCAGTCTGTAAATATCACACATAGAAGAAATTTGCAAAGGAGGTTATCATATAGAATTACCTTTACCGGAGGAATAGACTTACTTCTTTCTCTGCTTGTTCGGGTCTAAGGAGGCAATGTACTGAGGATAGTTTCTCTTCCAGTGCCTCTACTTCTTGCAGAAGAAGCATTCGACTTGACTCTTATCGAGCTTGGTTTTTTGGGTCTAAGCCTGCACAGATGTCCTAGCCTGAACATGCATCTTCTTGGCTTTCTTCTTCTTGTTCTTCTTTTCTTTTCTAAAAGATCAAGAACGAGAAGACAAACCTCCCACTAAGTTCGCCAACTCTTTATGGAGCTGGTGATCCTTCTCAAAGATTTGAAGTAATCCCAGTGATCCATGGTAGTCAACTTGAGGCTTTGACATTCTATAATGTATAAGGAATGGGAGATAAGACTTGGGCAGCGAGTTCAGTATTGTATCTTTTCCAAGTTATTTATGCAAGAAAAAGTCGAGCTTATTCAAGTGCTCTATCAACTCGATCATGTACAGTACATGATCAGTGATAGAGGCTCCATCCTGCATTCTGACATTGAAGATGGTGCAACTAGTCTTATGCCTCTTAACCTCATCGAGTGTGCCAAAAGAATCTTCCAATACCTAGAGCATTTCATTTGGCTAAGCTGTCTCAAACCTATGATTGAACTCATCGCTCATCGTAGCTGACATAATGCAGCACATCATGGTTTGATCATTGAACCACTTTTGATAAAAATCTTTGACTATTCCACGTGCATTGATAACTAACTCCTCAGGTGCAGAATCCGTCAGCACATATAGGATCCGCTCATGCTTCAAGACAATCTTCAACTTTCGGTATCAGCTACCGAAGTTGGATACCACCAACTTATCATTATCTAATAATGATTAGAGCAATAGAAAAGTGACCATATCTGCACAAAGAAAAAATATAACCTAATTAGTAATTGATTTATTAAACCTAGAGATTTGGACTTTAATCAAAAGAATCTCTCACTATTTTATTCAAATTGATAGCCTCTACCTTTAATTCAAGAAATTATCCTAATTTTTTAGTAGGTACTAGAATCCACATAGACTATACATAAGCCCAACTTTGGTTGGCCCACCCATATACATCTAAGGATAGATTCATAATCAATTGTTTCTCTAAATAATTTTCAGTAATTAAATTTTGGCTTAGGCCCTGATCAGTTAGCTTTGGCCTTCTCAGAAAAGGATCCAATTAGGTCCAACCATTAACATGACCATACTTAGCCCATCCAACCAATGAATGATCAGGCCCAACTTTGGTTGGCCCATCTGACCATCATTTAGAAAGATGTATCCAAGAGATCATATAATGAATGATAATTCCATCAACCGATAAGCACCAGGCCTTTGGGCCTCCAATGATTATCCAAATGATGGACCCATTATCATCCACTTTAATGGGAGGCTATGATCCAGTTATCATATAACTATTTCATTTTAGAAATCTAATAATTTTAGAGGATTTGTTTATAGAAGTAGGTGAGATTAACCAGCTTGTCATGATCCTCCCACTGGCTTCAGCAAGTCAGCTTAAAGGAGACCACTAACAGGCTGGTCTAGGAGCACCTAAATTAGTCACACTGATTTACCTAGCTGACATAGGTCAACTCAAATTGTCAAGTGATCTGATCAAAACTTAATCTCACCAAGAAGGCTAGATAAGTGAGATCGGTGGAAGGATCTGCCAAAGCTTATCTTAGACACTATCGAAAATGGTCAGATAAGCGGGCTGTCAATTAAAAACTATCGATCGTATGTACCAAACTTACCTTAGACACCAACTGGTTTAATTAGTCTTGATTAGATCAACCTAATAGTTCGAGCTAGACCTCTTAGCCAAGAATCAAGTTTATTTAATTCTTGTTAAAGATATGGACTTGATCAACTACAACTACTGTAATTGATCTAGAGAATTCTTGACCTAATCTAAGACAATAATTGATTAGATTTAGTCAATTCTCTAATTAAATCCATTCTTTAATCTAACCTTAAGTCTAACCCAATTAATTGACCTAATTTCTACTAACCCATTAACCCAATGTGTTATGATTCATGTCATAGGATCTTCAATTTACAATCCTAGAATCTAAACAAATAACTTCTTAATTCTTAATTAAATTTTGGGCTGAGGGTTGGGTTTTAGCTTTTTAAAAATAATTTTTATATTTATAAAATATTTTTACAACACAGTTCTATCAACCAAGTTGCATGTTTGATTCATAATCAATATGCAAGTAAAATAAACATAAAACTACTTTAAATCTAATCTAAATAGGTTCATGTAATTGAAATAGTTTCAATAATAATCAATCATAAATCTTCCTAGATCAAATCTAATATATTTATGATGATTGAATTAGATTAAAATATTTTTAATCAGATCATAAAATCTCTTAGATCTAATCTAAAATTTTATGATCAATATTTTAGATCAGTACATACTAGGATAACCAATCCACTGTACGGGATAAACCAGACAGTAGGACAACCTTATGGTAGTCCATGCAATCTAAAATATTTTATTTTTAGATATAAAACTATTTTAAATCTATTAAATTAAAAATAAAATTAGATCAAATGTAATAAATTTATGATTAGAGTCAGATCATCATGAACTAGGATAACCTTTTGACTATAGGGGGTAAATCTTATAGTAGGATAATCTTATGATAGTTCATGAGATCTAAATTTTTAATTTTAAATTTAAAAATTAAATTATAAATTAGATCTAATCTAAAAAATAATCTAAATATGCACAGAAATCATATAATAAGAACCTTGCTCTGATATCAATTGAAGGAATCAGATCTAGGGTTTCATGGGTAGATCTTGAAACTTTTTCAAGATTAGATAGTGAAAGATTTAAATAAATTAAATATTTATTTAAATAAATATATAAATATCTAAATCTTAGATCTATCATATGATCAAGATATGATATTAAATCAAAAATTAAAAATATAAAGAAGAACGAAAGGTTGATCATATCAACCTAGATCTATACAGCATCTAATGCAGTTATAGAATAACAGATCGGATCTATTACCTAAGCAAGTTAGATATTCTAACTTTTTGATCCAGGCTTAAGGATGAAGTCATGAGCCGCACACATGTCCAACCTCTAGGAGTCGTCCACATGAGTCCACAAACATGATCAGAGATCCTGATGCAGGAAATCAGCATAGTATGCTAGCACTGTGCTGATCTCTCTTTGATGGTCGATCAAATGCTTTCTTCTTCGAAACTTAGACACTCCAAAATACCAAAAGAAAAAGAAGAATATTTGTGATGCTGAGATACCTCTCAAAAGCTCAAAAAAGGGAGGAAGAGATCTGGAACAAAAATCGTAGAAGAAGACCCTCTTCTTCTTCTTTGTTCTTTTTCTAGATATCTTGATTTGTATTTTTAATATCTCTTTGATATAGATGAATTTTTTACTAATTTTTCTACACTGAATAGACCTCTCAAATGTCTACAATCCACAAAAATTTTAATCAAAAATTCTTTTTGAATAAAGAGATATGTAGAGTCTAAGATTCGTAAAAAATCTAGATAGGAAAGTCACCAAATGGTAGGTTGTTGGTGGACCAGCAAGGGAGGGCACAACAAATGCCAAAGAATGCCATGAAAGAGAGAGAGAGAGAGAAAATAGGGAGGTGATGGCATGAAAGGAAGGAAGTCTTTTGGTTGACTAGGATTCTATCTCATAGAATCCTAAAGCAAAACCAATCTCCTCTTTTGACTTGGTCATCAAACAAATTTTCATATGAGAAAAAAGGAAGAGAGAAGGGAGGCGTGAGATTGCTTGGGGTGTGGAGATTATTCATGTAAAAATACAAAGAGAAAGGGGTGGGACGTGAGGATTAGGTGGTGCAAGGAATAGGGAGTCCTAGTCACACTAAGACTCCTATTTTGACCTGGTCAAATAAGATTTTTTAACCAAATAAAAATAAGAGTAAACCAACCTAATTAAATAAGATCCTAATCTATTTAAGAACTTAATTAAATTAGATTAAATTATATTTAATTTTAATTTAATTTTCTAATCAAATTAGAAAATTGGGTTGATCGGAGTTCTTGTTAGACTAGGACTAGTTCTTCCTTACACTTGGCCTATCCAATAAGCCAATTGAATTTGATCCAATCAAGTCCAAACCAAATTTAATTAAATTATATTTAATTATACTTAATCTCACTCTACTGACTTAATCAAATTAAGCTAATTAACAACTAAATTGCTAATCGATCCTCCTGCAATACTTGCTTTAGGTCAAACATCAACTGTATTGATCATTTAATTCTAAAATGATTCTAAATCGCTGATCAATCATCCGATCGGAATATGAACTCTAATGTGTGTGACCTCATAGGTCCGAATCAAAGCTGCTAGCATAGAAATAAATTTTTATACCAATCAAAGTGACCATCTAGCAATGATACCCGATGGCCGAATAGGTCGAAAGGTATAGAACACCATCCTTAGAACCCATGTGAATATAGTTTTCATATAATTCATCCTCTTGACCATAATGCTTATAAAAAACCTTAGAGTTCAACTGTCAACTCTAATCAGGTTGTCCACATTATATTTCAAAATATCAAATCCATCTGATGGATTATCCTGACCAAGATTTAGCTATATTGAAATACAATGATACATTCTTCTCCAACTCTTAGAGTGGTCAATTCTATCTTGATCACACTCTGACTTTGTAAGTATTTGACTGTGCCCAGAAGCCTTCCATTGCTGAATTAAAAATTTAGTTAGTCCAGTACCAAAGTATAGTGAGTTGCTTGCAAGTCACTAAGGTGATCTCAGGTCTAAGGGATACTTATACCTATATCCCATCAGAGACATTCTCAACAGTAGAATGCTCTGGAGTTGGTCATATTCAATGATGATGTATTCATATATCTCATCTGTATACCATACCAATGTCTCCATACTCCTTGGTTAAGAAGACAACCAACCTATATGGCATATAGCAACTTATGCTCGATAGATGCTATCATCCTAATTAACAGCCCATCATTTGATCATGAAAAAATTTAAGTACTAATTGATAAATCCTCTCTTTATCGAAACTAAATAGTCCTAAGGGATTTATCATAATAATGGAGTTCATTAGAAGATGTAAATTTATGATGAAAAAAATATCAAAAAATTTTATTAATTAATAAATCAATTACAATATCTCAACTGTCAACAAGCTAGTGATTGACTTTGGAACATAATTTTCAATAATATTAGCATAGGCAATAAGCCTAATTGCCTATGCTTACGTATTGCATAGATAATTAGACTTATTACCAATACTAAATTAGCATTGATAAATATTTTTATTAATTTTTTATTTTTATAAATAATTTATCGATGCTAAATTAGCGTAGGAATAAGACTAATTTTTAATGCTTAAGTCTTCGATAGATAATTAGGCTTATTGCCTATACTAAATTATCATTAGCAAATATTTTTTTATTCATTTTTTATTTTTATAAATAAATTACCAATGTAATATTGTCATAGGTAAAGAGATGAATTACTGATGCTCTCATTTTGCATAGGCAAATGCGCTATTTACTTACGCATGTTAGCATGGGAATAAATTTTTTTAATTAATTTTTTATTCTTATAAATAATTTATCATTATCTAAATATATTGCCTAGAAGAATAATCCAAAAGGAAGGATGAATTGAATTTTTTTTAAAATTTTGATTTACTAAATATATGTGCGAACTTAAATATTGATATATTAGAAATGTAGTAATTTAAATATACAAAAAATAATAGTAATTAAAGAAAAAATTATACACACAAAAACTTAAAATTTTTATAGTGGTTCGGCGTCAAACCCAACACCTACGTCCACTTCTCAAGCACTTCACTTGAGAATTTTACTATAATCTCCAAGTTTGCAACAAGATTATTTTCACCGAACTCACAATTTTAATCAAATTAATTTTGTGGGCTAATCAATCAAAATCTAATTCCAAGCCACTCCTAAGCTTGTACAAATTTAATTCAAGGCTTGGATGAGCCTATCCCTCAAGTTTCAATCCTTTTGAAACTTGAAATATAGAAATTTTAAAGTACAAAAAATTCAAATAAAACAAACTTCTTGAAGAGTACATTTGAAGCTTTAATACATAAGCTAAGTTGTTGGAGGGCTTAGCAATGAATGCTCCCTTCTTTACTTGAGAATACCTTGATTGCATAGCTAGTTGAGTGGTTGAACAGCAATGAAGGCTCTTTAAGGCTCACTGTTTGGACTGCACATAGATTTTCAAAAGATTGCTGAAGTTTTTCACTTCCTTACTTTTATATCTTAAGTTTTTAACCCTTAATCTAATCTTAGAAGTTTTTTTATCAAAGTTAGAAACTCCAAAAATTGTTTTGTAGCCATTGGAATATCAGAAAAAATTGTTTAGACGGTGAAAAACAAAATCTGAGCAATTTTGGAAACTAGTCGTTGGGCTGTCAGAAACTTGGGAGTCGACTTTCTAAAGCCTTGAGTCGACTCCAGCTGCAGGATGAAAAATTCTAAAATTTGAGAGTCGACTCCCCAAAGCCTTGAGTCGACTCCAACTATAGGGTGAAAAATTCTAACTCTCTGTATTTTTGTCTCGTGCCAGTTCTGCATATTGAAGTCAACTCCTGGACTTTGTGAGTTAACTTCAATCGTAGGATAAAAAATTCTACATTTTTGTTCTTGGACTGGTGTCTTTTTTGAGACATGAGTTGACTCCTGCTTTTCTTGAGTCAACTCCCTTATGAGTTGACTTATGGTCGACTCCTGATTGATTCCTGCGATAGGATCCATACTAAAGCCTTCTATTTTAAGCCTAGTGCTTGCTTGAGCCCATGAGTTGGCTCCTACCAACTGGAAGTCAACTTCTGAATTGTGCCAAATGCTAAAACCATGCCCAATCCATCTTTAAACTTTCTTTGAGCTTGTTCATGATCCAATATTCTTTGAAAGTGTTTGGCTTAACCTATTTTTGCTCCTCTTTCTTAGTTCTTTCAATCAAAACTTGGAGCATCATTGAAATGGGTTCCTATCTTCCTGAACTTTATTTTAAATACTTCAACCAAAATGTCAGTACCCAAAATAGAATCAAATATTTTATTATTCATCAAAATCATACCTAGGGTCAATAATCTTCCCCTTTTTTGATGATGACAAAACCTTTGAGTTCATGCATAACAATTATAAAGACATTCAATAGTGAAGAAAATAATATTTCAAATGCAAATTTAGGTTATCCATAATTTCATCTATTTTATAGTAATTTATCATTTTAATTGCAATGATCCTCCTCCTTTCTATTTGTTAAATGTAAAATGTGCCAACAATTTAGTAGTTTCAGATTTTTATGGTATGAGCCATTAATGTGCCACTAGTATGCCATTAATATGCCAAATTTTTAGAATGTTAAGGTATGTGTCTCATTTTTAGCATTAATGTGCCATTATTGTGCCATGTTGCATTTGTTTCATTTTTCTTGAGTGCTTTTATTTGTATCCTCTTCCTTTCTTTATGCTTATATTTTTTTTCTTCATTTTTATGTGCTCTTTCTTTTTTTATGCTTATCTCTTTCTTTTTCATCTTTGTGTATTTGTTCCCTCTTTCTTTATGCTCATCTTTTTCTCTTTCTTTTTGTCATCATCAAGGAATGAATAGCAAGAAAATGTATCATCAACAAAAAGGATATAAAAGAAAATATCCATACATATATAAAAAGAAATACATAGTTCATAGGGATATGTACTGCATACAAAAAGATATCCAAGCAGTACAAGTACTTTCATATAACATAAACAAGATCCTAAGATAAAGTATCATCAACAACAGACAACATATCATGTCTAAGTCCTAATACGATGACTAACTTCTAATACACCATATAGATATAAAGTAAGACCTATACAAGATGATCGAGGTCCTAATAGATCAGTCAGATGGGACATCCAATATGGTGGAGGAGCTGGCTCTAGTCACTCTCCTGCTCCTGGTGTGAGTGGATGGTCCTCCAGCTCAAAAATATGTCCTAAGGATTCTAGGAGGAGGCGTGTAGTAGGTGGCTGATCGAGTGCACTGGGAGGAGGCTTAAAAATTGGAGGCTGAACAATAAAAATGTTTGGATCTGCCTCAACTGTATCAGCGGCTACTGTAGATGCTACTACCATAGTCGCTGCCTCTGCTACTGCTGTGACGATCGTTGTTGTCATCAATCCTGGTGGAACATGAGTCCTCAGAAGGTCTACTAGCTATCCCATGTAAGCTAGAAGTGATGTGATCATATCTGAAGATATGTTGGATCTCTCTCTCTCTTCTCCATGAGTTGAGTCAGATGCCCAACCACAGATGCTAGCCTAACTATCTCGATCTAGATCCCCTCCATCTGAGGTCTCAGTCCATCTAGAATAGTGTGGATGATCTGGGTGGCTTGATCATCGATAGTCTGATCTAGTGAAAGATGAGTAGTGGCAAACGGACCTGAAAGAGTGGTGAATGGATCTATGGTTGGCTCGATTGGAGGCTATGTCGAAGGAATATCTATAGTCTAACTAGATTCGGCTCTATCTCTGATCTATAGCTGCTCCTATCCGGAAGCTCTCTTGACCTATCTATCATTCAGCTTTCGATAGCCCATCCTAGTGAGTGTTTTCTTCCTATATACATTAGTATGTCTCAGATGTAAAGATAGCACTCCCTAAAAATCAATCCCAACCTTCCTAAAGATCGAGGTCAGGGCCATACCATAAGGAAGACATGCTCTAGCCCTGCCTACTCCATCCTTCATCTGTCTAAAAATCAATAATGGAAGATTGAGCTACTCACCTCGAACTATGTAGTCCATAATCCCAATTATCCTATCTAGAACTAGATCAAATTGATCGATCTTGGAAAAGACAATTCGAGCAATAATGTGTCTGAGCACTCTCATTTTTATGGACAGACTATTAGCTTCTAGCTTTGAGATCCTCTCAACACTTTCCAACCCATTAACCAATCTGAGGGCAAAATTTCTATCAACTGGCCGCTATGGTGCTGCTCCCTCAGTGAGCAAACCCCAAATCTATCCAAGTCTTTCAGGTATGAGGCGAAAGGTGACTCCCTTCACTATACTTTTTAGATCATCTTTACCCCTAGTCAAGCATCTATAAAACTCTTTGACTAACCGAGAATAGGTTGGTTGGTTAATGGAGAAGAAATGCTCCCACTGTTGGTTTCGGATCTAACTACTTATCCTCAATCCCTCTCGATCAAAGAAACGAAAATCTACATTTCTTCTGGTTGTCACTTATCGGTCTAGTAGAGAGGAAGAAGGAGGAACAGGCGATTGGGGGATGGTATTACCTTCGTTATAGTCAGAATCACCATCGCTTGAAGATTCACGCTCCTCCACTGGATGTAATCTCCTTCGAACAACTTGGATCTTTCTCCCATGTCTCATTCCATATGGGTGGAGGATGAATCCAAGAGAAATCAAGAAGGAGGATAGGTGGAGGTGTCGATGGAGGGTCTCTCACGGCCCTAGAATAGTTTTGGGATTGAATAGTGAAGGGGTGAGGTGAGGTGAGGAGGAGAGAACTCGAGTTTAAAGGCTAGGTTTCTGACCATGAGTCGACTCTAGGTTTTCATGAGTCCACTCCAACGAGAGTCGATCATGAGTTGATCATGAATCGACTCTAGGTTAAGTAGTGCAAAATTTTAATTTTTAACAAAAGAAGAATATAGCTACATCTGATTGAAAGATAGATGAGAATTGAGTCTAACAAATCAATAGTCTTATAAAATATGAGATATTTGTGAGAGTTTAGAGAGAACATGATTTTAAATTTATCAGCAAGTTCACTAGATAGAATCCTTAGAGAGCTATAGAGAGATTTCTAATTCATATGAGAGCTATTGGATCAAGAAAATCTAGTTTTGGTCTTCATCTAAGTGATAGCACATTCGTAGTTCTTTCCTAATTATGCTAAATCTCTCTTCATTAAAGGATTTAGTAAAGATATATACTAATTGCTTATCTATACTAATAAACTCAAGCATCATATCATGATTTTGCACATGATCTCTTATGAAATGATATCTTATTTCAATATTTTTGGATCTGGAGTGTTGAACTAGATTTTTAGTTAGATTAATGGTACTGGTGTTATCACATCTTATTGAAATTTTATTAAGATTTATGCCTAAGTTTTCAAGTTGTTTTTTTATTCATAAAACTTAAGCACAACAACTTTAAGCAGGAACATATTCTACTTCAGCTATAGATAATGCTACTGAGTGTTATTTCTTACTAAACCATGAAATTAGATTAACTTCTAAAAATTGATAAGTGCCACTAGTACTTTTTCTATCTAATTTACATTTAGCAAAATCAGAATCAATGTATCCAATTAATTCTAAAGATAATAATTTATCATACCAAAGTCCAGCATTAAGTATTCTAGATAAATATTTGAATATTCTTTTAATAGCTAAAGCATGAGATTCTCTAGGATCAGATTGATATTTAACATACATACAAATACTAAACATAATGTCAGATCTACTTACAGTAAGATAGAGCAATAATCCTATCATACCTCTATATAATTTAGTATCAATTCTCTTACCCTTTTCATCCTTATCAAGTTTGCAAGGAGGGTTCATAGGTGTGCCAATTGATTTTGAGTTCTCTATTCCAAAGTTTTTCAAGATTTTCTTTGTGTATTTTGTTTGGTTGATGAAAATTCTTTCTTTATTTTGCTTGATCTAGAGTTCAAGAAAGAAGTTCAGTTCGCCCATCTTGCTCATCTCAAATTCATCCTACATAAGCTTGGCAAACTCTTGGCAAAGACTTTCATTAGTAGCACCGAAAATAATATCATCTACATAAATTTGTACTATCAATAAGTCTTTATTTTTCTTCTTTAGTAATAGAGTTTTATCAATATTTTCTCTAGAAAATTCATTATTAATTAAAAATTTGCTTAATCTCTAATACCATGCTCTTGGGGCTTGTTTTAAACCATAGAGTGTTTGATGCAATTTGTAAACATGATTAAGATATTCATGACTTTCAAATCCAGATGGTTATTCTACATATACTTTCTCATCTATGTATCCATTTAAGAATGTACTTTTAACATCCATTTGGTATAATTTGAAGTTCATAAAGCATGCACATGCATGTAGTAGCCTAATTGCCTTTAATCTAGCAACAGGAGCAAAAGTTTCATCAAAATCAATACCTTCCTCTTGATTATATCTTTTAGCCATTAGTCTAGCTTTATTTCTAATCATTATCCTATTTTCATCTAATTTATTTCTAAATATCCATTTAGTTTCAATCACTGGATAATTATTTGGTCTATTAACTAGGATCTAAATTTTATTTCTTTCAAATCGATTTAGTTCTTCATGCATTGCATTTATCCAGTTTGGATCATTTTCAACTTCTTCTATAGTTTTAGCTTCAATTTAAGATACAAATACTAGATAGTTATTAATATTTCTCAAAGATACATGAGTTCTTATGCTTTGTGATGGATCACCAATAATTTAATCTTTGGGATGGCCAAGGGCATACCTCCATTCCTTTGATAGACTTTGAGTTTGAGTATCATCAAGATTTTTATCTTTAGGTTCAGCTTTCTTCTCTTCTTCATTATCCTGAGTAGCTAATTCCTTGAGTGTAATTTCTTTCACTCATTTCTCAATTATTATTGTATCATCATCAGCTATATCCTCTTTTCTAGAAGGTAAGTTATTAGTTTTATCAAATACCACATGTATAGATTCTTCAATAACTAGTATACATTTGTTAAAGATCCTATATGCTTTACTAGAGATGAAATATCCTAAGAAAATATCTTCATCAGATTTTGCATCAAATTTGCCTAAGTTATCTTTGTCATTATTTAGAACAAAGCATTTGCAACCAAAAATATGAAAGTAACTAATATTTGATTTTCTATTTTTCCATAGTTCATAAGAGGTTTTCTTTAATATCGGCCTTATTAATGCTCTATTTAGAATATAACATGCTGTATTGATAGCTTCAGCCCAAAAATATCTTGAAAGATGGCTTTCATACAACATGATTCAGGCCATTTCCTCTAGGGTTCTATTTTTTCTTTCAATAATCACATTTTGTTGAGATGTTCTAGGAGCAGGAAAAATTATATTCAATCCCTATTTCATTAAAAAAATTTTAAGATATTGGTTTTCAAACTTTGTTCCATGATCACTTCTAATACAAATGATAGAGAGGCTCTTTTCATTTGAAATTTTCTTAAAAAACTTAGTAAATGCAAAAAATGCTTCATCCTTTTGTATCAAAAATAAAATCTAAGTGAACCTCAAAAAATCATCTATAATTATAAGTCCATATTTCTTATCACCTAGGCTTGTGGTCCTAGTTGGTCCAAATAAATTCATGTGAAATAGTTCAAGTGGTCTAGAAGTTAAAATAATATTTTTTGATTTGAAAGAGCTTCTAGTTTATTTTTCTAATTGGCATGCATTACATATTTTATTTTTCTCAAAATTAAGTTTCAGCAAACCTTTTACAAGATTCCTTTTGATTAGCTTAAAAATCAAATCCATGCTAGCATATCCTAGTCTACGATGCCATAGCCAACTATCTTCATTGATTTTAGCATTCATTGCAACTAAATATTGGTTTCTTTTGATAGAAGAGTCATCTAAATATACTAAGTATACATTTTCCTGTCTATGTCCAATAAGAGCTATACCATTATTAATAGGACTAGTGACAATGCACATGAATGATTTAAAAATAACTTTAAATTCTTTATTACAAAGTTGACTTATACTTAATAAGTTATTCTTTAATCTATCTACTAAAAGTATATTTTCTATAAAGATAGAAGGTACATATTTTACCATTATCAATGATGTGTCATTTGTCATTATCACCAAAGATCATAATTCCTCCTTAGCTTCAAGAGTGACAAAATGCTCCTTCTCACCCATCATGTGTCTTGAGCAACTACTATCTAGATTCCATTTTTCTTTCTTCCTATCGACTGCAAGATACACCTACAATCAAAGATCAAGTGGGGATTCTAGGTACCCAAGTCATCTTGGATCTTTTAGGATTAGTAGCCATGGTTCCTTTGGAAACCCATATCTTCTTTATGTTTAGACTGTTTCTCTTTTTTTTGAAATTGCAAATATAAGACTTGTGTCCAGAATTTTCACAGCAAAAATAGATTGATTTTTATGAAGTTGAAGATGAATCATTTACAAGAAAATTCTTTAAAAATTTTTGTTTCTTTTAAGTTCTAAAATCAATTCCTACTTTGTCAAAGATAGCTTTTTGATTATTAAGTAATAATTATAGTTTTTCAGAACTTAATGTAAACTTTTCAGCTATAGGTTTATGTTTTTCAAGTTCTTTCTTTAGGTTCTGGTTTTCTATAGAAATAAGCTCTTTTTTTCTCTTTTCTTTTTGATTAAATTTTGATTGATTGATTTCATGTTTTTATTTTTCAAGATTAACTTTTTAAAATCATCATATAATTCATGAAATGCTTTTTGCAACTCATCAAATGAAAATTCAGATTGAGTGTCAAGTGTTACCTCATCCTCTAGAGTCATGAGATACAAATTCACTATTTCTTGTCTGCACTTGACTCTTCATTATCACTCCATGCTGCCATCATTGCTTTCTTCTTTACATTCTTAGAGGATTTCTTCAATAGGGGGCAATCTACCTTGAAGTGACCTGGTTTCTTGCATTCAAAGCATGTAGGCTGCTCCTTGTCTTTATCTTTCTCTCGATCTTTACTAGCTTCACCTTTGGAGAAGGGTCTTCTTTTGAAGTTTGGTCTTTTCTTTCTTATAAATCTTCTAAATTTTCTGGTTAGGAGAGTCATTTCTTCATCATCATCTCCTTCATCAGGCTCTTTACTTTCTTCTTCTTCTTCCTTTGCTACGGACTTGAGGGCCACGATCTTCTTCTTCTTAACTTCATCTTCCAAGTTTTGCTTCATGGTTAACTTATGTGTCATGAGAGAACCAAGAAGCTCTTCAATAGGTAAGGTGTTGAGATCCTTAGCTTCTTGTATAGCCGTCACCTTCGTCTTCCAACATTAAGAAAGAGACCTAAGAATTTTTCTCATAAGTTCATTATTAGTATATGATTTTTCTAAACTTTTAAGTCTATTTATTATATCAGTAAATTATGCAAATATTTTGATAATACTTTTGGTTGATTCCATTTTGAAAAGTTCATACTTATGCACTAACATATTAATTTTGGATTCCTTCACTTGATTGGTACCCTCATGGATAATCTCAAGTCTATCTCATATTTCTTTAATTAAAATATAAGTAGAAATCTGATTAAATTTAATGTTATCAAGTAAGTAATAAAGCACATTCATTGCTTTAGCATTCAATTATGCTAATTCTTATCATTTTCACCCCAATCTCTTTCGGATTTAGGAATTATGTTACCATCAATGCTAATTATGGATATGTATGGTCCATTGATTATGACACTCCATAGGTCATAATCAAGTGCTTGAACAAATATGCGTATGCGTGCCTTCCAATATGTATAGTTGAAACTATTAAACAAGGGTGGCCTATTTATGGATTGTCCTTCAATTAGGAAGACATTCAATTGGGTTATCATTTTGATCAATTATTCTAAATCAAATGAACAATAAATAATATAAGAGCACCTGCTCTGATATCACTTGTTGCCCAGAAGAACAACCCAAGATGGGGGGTGAATTAATTTTTTTAAAAATTTTTGGTTTACTAAATGTATGTACAGAACTTAAATATTGATATGCTAGAAATGCAATAATTTAAATATATAAAAAAGTAATAGTAACTAAAAAAAAGAATCATACACATAAGAACTCAAGATTTTTATAGTGGTTCAGTATCAAATCCAATATATACGTCCACTTCTCAAGCACTCTACTTAAGAATTTTACTATAATCTCTAAGATTACAGTAAGATTATTTTCACCGAGCTTACAATCTAAATCCAGTTAATTTTATAGACTAACCAAGCAAAACCTAAATCCAAGCTACTCTTAGGCTTGTACAAATTTAATTCAAGCCTTGGATGAGCCTATCTTCTAAGTTTCAATCCTTTTGAAATTTAAAATATAGAAATTTTGAAGTACAAAAATTTCAAATGAAATAAACTCCTTGAAGAGTAGATTTAAAGCCTTAATGTGCAAGCTAAGTTGTTGGAGGCCTTTAGCAATGAATACTCTCTTCCTTCACTTGAGAATGCCTTGATTGCACAGTTAGTTGAGTGGCTGAACAGCAATGAAGGCTCTTTAAGGCTAACTATTTGGACTACACATAGATTTTCAAAAAATTACCGAAGTTTTCCACTTTTTTGCTTTTATATCTTGAGTTTCCAACCCTTAATCTATCTTAGAAGTCTTCTAATCCAAGTTAGAAACTCCAAAAATGGGTTTGTAGCCATAGGAACATCAAAAAAAGCCATTTAGAGGATGAAAAATGAAATTTGGGTAGTTCTGAAAACTAGCTGTTGGGGCTATATATTAAAAACTTGAGAGTCGACTCTCCAAAGCCTTGAGTCGACTCCAACTATAGGATAAAAAATTCTGAAGTTCGAGAGTCGACTCCCCAAAGCCTTGAGTTGACTCCAGCTGTAGGATGAAAAATTCTGACTCTCTGTATTTCTGTCTCATGCCAGTTCTGCATGTTGGTGTCAACTCCTAGACTTCATGAGTTGACTTTAGTTGCAAGATAAAAAATTCTATATTCTATTCTTGGACTGATGCCTTTTTTGAGACATGAGTCGATTCCTGCTTTTCTTGAGTCGACTCTTTCATGAGTCAACTCCTGATTGACTCCTATGATAGCGTCAATACTAAAGCCTTCTATTTTAAGCCTAGTGCTTGCCTGAGCCTGTGAGTCGGCTCCTATCAATTGAAAGTTGACTCCTGAACTATGTCAAATGCTACAATCATGCCATATCCATCTTTAAACTTTCTTTAAGCTTGTTCATGACCCAATATTCCTTGAAAGTATTTGGCTTGACCTCTTTTTGCTCCTCTTTCTTGGTTCTTTCAATCAAAACATAAAGCATCATTGAAATAAATTTTTGTCTTTCAGAACTTTATTTTAAACACTTCAACCAAAATGTCAGTATCCAAAATAGACTCAAATATTTTATTATTCATCAAAATCCTACCTAGGATCAACAAAATAATTTACAGGTGTAATTTTAAAATTTAAAGCTCATCTTCATCATTTATTATCTAAATAATTATCATTAGAATATTATCACAAAAGCCCATCTCGATCTGGTAGCCCTAGCTATGTTGATCAATAAATTTTAATTTCGACGACCATGAATGATCATATGATGATCTGATAAATAAAGATCACGATGGATCCAAAAACTTACTACAATGATCTTGATAATATTTATAGCATACTATCAAAGTTTCACCTCAATCGAATATCGTTATCTTGATCAATTTAGTGTAGAATGATTTCGATCGTTAAATGAAAAATGCATGATCAAAAGGCCAAATAACATCCGATTATAAAGCAATTTTTTAGATAAATAATCTTTACCACTACTTTAATCATTTGTATGATTAACACCAAGAATTCAAAGACTTTATCAATCATTAAGGACCATCGAGGCGATGAGATGGAATCATGAGATGAGAATTTCTGAGAATAATATCATTAGTTATCTAGCAGACTCTATAGTTTGGAGAAAATTTGATAAATAATATCATTATTTTGCTAGTGACCCATGCAACATTCATCTTGGCCTAGCATCTGATGGTTTCAATCCATTCAGAACCATGAGCAATGCTTATAATATGTGGCTAGTTATGCTAATACCGTATAATGTTGCATCATGAAACTATATGAAAGAGCCATTTATATTTTTATCATTGCTTATTCCTGGATCTAGAGCTCCTAGTAATGAGATAGAAGTTTATCTATGACCCTTAATCAATGAATTGAAAGAACTTTGGGAGATTGGTATTGTAACATAAGATTTAGTTAGTAAAAAAAAAAATTCAATTGTATGCAATGATAATATGGATAATTAATAATTTTCTAGCATATGGCAATCTATCTAAATAGAGCATAAAAGAAATTTGGCATGTCCAATTTGCAATGGTGATAACTGCTCCATTAGACTGAAGCATGGAAGAAAAATTATCTATATGGATTATCGTAGATTTTTACCATCTAATCATTCTTGAAGAATCCATCAGAATTGATTTTTCAATAAAAAATTAGAGATGCATGGACCATCTTGTATGATAAGCAGAGATGACATGTTGGCACAACTAGAGGCCATTGGCAGTGTTAAATTTGGCAAAGTTTCTAGGGATCGCAAGCAAAAGCATAATGAATCAAAGTTGAACTGAATGAAGTGGAGCATATTTTTTAAACTATCTTATTGACAACTTCTCCTACATCGTCATAACTTGGATGTCATACACATTAAGAAGAATATTTATGATAATATTATTAAAATATTTTTTTAATATTAAAAAAATAAAAAATAATCTAAATTCTTGGCTAGATCTAGAAAGAACGAGAATATGGCATGAGTTGCACTTGGTGCCCCATGATGGTTGAAAATTCTTAATGCTAACTACAAGTTATACATTGTATAGCAATGAGAAAAGAAGTTTCTATGAGTGGTTAAAAACTACAAAATTTTCTGATGGTTTTGCCTCCAACATTTCAAGCTATGTGATCTTGAAAGACGACAGTATCTCAGGTATGAAAAGTCACGACTCTCATGTTATGTTGCAGCATCTTATACTTATTGTGATGTGTAGCTTCTCCATCCTAAAGATATAGAATGCACTTATTGAATTTGATATTTTTTTTTGAGAATTATGTTGTTGAAAACTTCAAGTTGATATACTTAAGAAGCTTTAATCAGATATTGTCCTATTGCTTTCTAAGCTCAAAAAAAAATTTCTGCCATCATTTTTCAATATTATGGTACACTTGGTGGTTCACCTTCCAAGGGAGGCTTTTCTTGCCAAGCTAGTTCATGAATGTATCTTGTTGAATGATAATAATACTATAAAAAAACTAATTTTTTTACTTAATTTACAATCATAATAAAAAATAATTATATATTTTTAATATTTATTTTTATCATTTTATATGTGCAGATTCTTATATAAGTTGAAATAATATGTGCAAAATAAGGCACGTCCAGAAGGATCAATTATGGAAGTATATATTTTCATAGAGTATCTTACATTCTATTCAATGTACCTCGATGATGTGGAAATATAATTAAATCATGAAGAGTATAATATAGATAGGGAGTTGGCCGACATCAAATCTACATTATCTATTTTCAAGATTAATATTCATCTCATTAGTAAAAAAAATACAAACATATGGACATAGAAGAGCACGAGCTGGCACATTTCTATGTACTAAATAATTACAAAAAAATCTATCATTTTATGGAGCAAGTATCTTTCAAATAATCAATATTATATACTTTTTATGAGGTAACATAAATAATAAGCATATATTTATTATAAAGAACATAGAGATATATTATTGTAACAAAATAATAAAGATATCAAGGAACGACATCGAAGAAAGTTCATAGCTTGGTTCAAATAATGTGGAAGCATAATAACAGTTTTATTCAATTTTTTATTATATGTAATGTATACAAAGATGATTTATCTTAGTTTATATGTATGTTATTGTAGATGATGTTAATGTATCATAATAAAGAAGATGGTGCAATTAAAAAATTATATGATTTGGTATGCCACCTCAATCCTAGAGTTTCGTGTTATAGCTCATGTATTATTGGTGGTATGAGATTTTATATAAGGAAGCTTGATTTATAATGATAGACTTAAAATAGTGGAATTTTGACTTTAGAAATTGATGGAGATAATGAGATTAAAGATTATGGTATCCCAATGGATATTATACAATTAAGATATGGGTCAAAATGATTTGTTTACCTATTTAAATATCAATAATGGGATATTAGCAATAATAAGATGGGTATTCATAAAGATGCATACTTCACAAGCATCAACTTTAAGAGAACATGGTACAAATCTGATTCTTTCATACTTGCTAGTCAGGCAAAGCAGGTATTATACCTAAAAGATATGAGATATAAGGGTGAATAGCATATTATACAAAGGATTGCACCAAGGAATGTTTATGACATACATGTTCATTTTGAGATAGAAATAGATGAGAATTTCTTTCAGGAGGAATAGAATACAGCTGACTTGGGACGGTATAGTGCCGATATTGAAAACACATCTTTTCTGATTAGGGATGACGTGTAACCCAATAATATTGATGTTAGTGAATTAAATCTAAATGTGCCAGAGGATTATGATAACAACTTCATAAATGATAATGAGGAAGATTATACATTGATGGATTATGATGATGAAGATGTTGATAATTTTCTTGATGAAGATATAGATATTGAATAATAATATGTAATTTTTCAAGAAACTCATATATCTTAAATTCATATATCATTTAGTATTGGTGTAATTTTTATCAATATTATATTATCTCTAATATACTATTTGATATAGACATACCATCAGGAGGATGATCTCAGAGGGAAGGCTCACGTAGAGATGTCAGTGCATCTTCATCTCAGTAGTAGTCTCCTGATCAGACAATCACATTATCTACTACCATGATAAGTTAATTTTATATGTTATAATTTTTATATTTAATTTATTTTAGTTTTTATCATTTATAAATAATTAATTCTAAGCTATGCCACTAGGAGGATGATCTGTAGCAGGACCGACATGGAAATGTCGTTACCTCTTCATCTCAGTAGCACACTACCGAGGTAGGCACATCATCTCCTGTAATGATAGGTTGAATTTACATATTATAGTTTTTTGTATTATATTTGCTTTAAGTTTTTATCATGTATAAATAACTAATTTTAGATTTTTTTTTATGTTGTAGCTGCTAATGCTATGATTAGGCGGACTCGTGGAGCCGCTAGAAATAAGAAGCTGGGGGAGTGGAGGAGGGGACATCCCAAGGAGAGGATGAGGGTTGTCATCCCACCGAGATATATCACACCACTAGCATGGTATTATTATCCATATCAGGAATCTATATGTATGTGAGATTGGTATTATTATCCATTCATACGCTCTTCTGATGTTGTTCGACTAGCGTAGACTTACAAGACCACGGCAAAGATCCTCCTCGATCATTTGCAGGTAACTAAATATAAATTACATTATATTTCTTAAATACAGATTCTTCTATTTATTTATGTTTATTTGATAATTACTTAACTTTTATTTTTTTAAAATCTTATATATTGTACATTATTTTTGCAACACGACTTTGATATTGATACCCCATATGTATGGAAGGCTATCCTTAGGTATATAGGGAGATTGCTTAGAGGATTTAGATATGTGCTCCATAGCCACTGGAAGGCGGTCTTCCATGCACGTGGGTTGGTGGCGGTACATAAGACACCACATAGAAGTGTATCACATCCCAACTGGGATCTCCTCTGCACCAGATACGAGGATCCTGAATATTGGTTATAACTATTATATATAATAAAAATATTAATTATTGAATTGATATAGTATTATAATATGTTCACTAATATCTTGATTGCATTTACTTATTAGGCCTTTTATGAAAAGGCCTCACAGAGCCGGTCGAGGCTCACGGTGATACATTATAGTGGATCGAGATCATTTGCACAGTATCAGTATGAGCTGATAAGTACACATACATACATCTTTAATGATTTGTTAGAATATGTCTATGTCTGTATACTTACATTCATAAATTTTAGAGGAACATCGAGATAAGACAGTTGCTCGAGCGGATTGATGTCTACCAGAGGATCCATTATGGGCGATGGGCGAGTGAATTTTTGAGACTAGGAAGAGACATGTGAGTATTGACTAAGTTCTATTTTAATTTTATTATAAAGTTTAGATTGTTGATTATATTTATTTTTTTTTTAATTAGAAGTGGATGATGGAGATATGATCCCAGTGTTGAAAAATGTGTCCCAAAGCAAATCATCAATTTGTTGACGGTTGTGCTACATTATATCTATAATTGATTCATTAATAAATAAAATATATTTTTCATCATAAAGTATTCATCTTCTAACAAACTCCATTATTATGATGAAGTCCTTAGGACTATTTAGCTTTGATAAAGAGAAGATTTATCGATTAATCTTTAAATCTATTCATGATCAAATGATAGGTTGTTAATTAGGATGACAACATCTATCGAGCATAGATCGTTGTATGCTATATAGGTTAGTTATTCTCTTAATCAAGAAGTATGAAGATACTGGTATAACATATAGGTGAGATGTATGGGTATATCATCATTGAACGTGACCAACTCCAGAGTATTCTACTATCAAGAATGTCTCTAATGGGATATAGGTATAAGTATCCCTTAAACTTGAGATCACCTCAGTGACTTGCAAGCAACTCATTGTGCTTTGGTATCAGACTAACTAAATTTCTAATTTAGTAACGAAAGATTTTTGGATACAGTCAAGTACTTGCAAAGTTAGAATGTGATCAAGATGGAATTAACCACTTTAAGAGTTGGAGAAGAACGTATGACTATATTTCAATATAGCAAAATCTTGGCCATGGTAATCCATCAGATGGATTTAATATTTTAAAATATAATGTGGACAACCTGATCAGAGTTGACAGTTAAACTTTGAAGTGTCCTACGAGCATTTTGGTCAAGAGAAAGAATTATATGGAAATTATATCTACATGGGTTCTAAGGATATTGTTCTACACATTCAACCTATCCGGTCGTCGGGTACCATTGCTAGATGGTTACTTCGATTGATATAAAAATCTATTTCTATACTATCAACTTAGGTTTGGATCTATGAGATCACATACATTAGAGCTCACAATCTGATTGGATGGTTGATCAATGATTAAAAATTGTTCTAAGGTTAAACGATCAATATGATTGATGTTTAACCTAGTGCAAGTATTGCAGGAGGATCGATTAGCAATTAGATTACTAATTAACTTAACTTGATTAAGCTAGAGAATTGAGATTAAGTTTAATTAAATATAATTTAATTAGATTTAGTTTAAACTTTATTGGATCAAGTCCAATTGACTTATTGGATATGCCAAGTGCAAAGAAAAACTAGTCCTAGTTCAACTAGGACTTGGGTCGACCAAATTTTCTAATTTAATTAGAAAATTAAATCAAAATTAAATTTAATTTAATCTAATTTAATTAAATTCTTAATTGGGTTAGGATCTAATTTAATTTAGTTGACTTGATTTTGATTTAATTTGATTTGAGAAACTACTTTGACCAAGTCATAGATGGAATCCTAGTCTTGCTAGAATTCCACGTTGCGCCACCTTAGCCCCTCACACCCCATGCCCTCTCTCTTTTATATATGCAACAAAACCCCCCTCTCCTAGGTATCTCACGCATGCCCCTTCTCTCCCTCTCCTTCTATTATGGCAATTTGTTGTGGACCAGGTCAAATGAGGAAATTTGAATATAATTTGAATTTTTCTTTGAAAGAGTTTTAGGAAACTAAAACTCCTCCCATGCATGACACCAACCATCAAAGGAGGATTTTGTGCGACATCTGATGGTGGTCCATGCCAAAAAGAAAGGAGGGGCATCCAAATGTTGGGCACCCCAACTAGTTGCCTATTTTGGTCTTTCCTAGTCTAAGAGTTTAACCCAACAAGGACACCTCTATATCTCTTTATTTAGGATAAATTTTGGATTGATTTTTGAATATATTCTAGATCATTGAGAGACCTTTAGAGTGTGTGAAAATTAGTGAGAAAGACTATTTGGACATTGGGATTTCATAGACACCAAACTAGGTGTCTAGGTGAGAGCAAAGAGAAGAAGAAGAGGATCTTCTTCTAGGGTTGCTGTGTTACCTCTTCTCTTCCTCTTTATTTGAGTTTCTAAGAGTATCTCATATCTAAAATCTCCTCTCATCCTTCTCTTCTTTGAAAGAGTCTAAATCTAGAAGAAGGAGGCATATGATCGACCATCAAAGAAGGATTAGCACAATACTATCATATTGTGCTGATTTTCTACATCAGAACTTCTGATTATGATCGTGGGCTCATGTAGATGACTCCTAGAGGCTGGATGCATGTATGGATTGCAACTTCATTCTCAAGTTTGGATCAGTAAGTTAGAACGTCTAACTTGCATAGGTAATAGATCTAATATATTATTTTCATATCTGAAAGCATATATGCATGTTGATGTGATCAACATGTTTTAGTTTCTTCTTTAGATTTTAATTTTTGATTTAATAACATGTCATGATCATATAATAGATATTAGATCTAAAGTATTTTTTAATATTTAAAATTAATTTTAATTAATTTTTATCTTTCGCTGCTTGATCTTGAAAAAGTTTCAAGATCTAGCCCTAAAACCCTAGATCTAGTTCCTTCAATTGGTATCAGAGCCTAGGTTTATTATTACATTATTTTTTAAGTATGTTTAGATTATTTTTTGAATTAGATCTAATTTATAATCTAATTATTAAATCTAAAATTAAAATTTTGATCACATGAACTGCTATAAGATTGTCCTACTGTAAGGTTTGCCCCTTATAGTAGAGAGGTTATCCTAGTTCGTATTGATCTGATTCTAATCATAAATTTATTAGATATGATCTAATTTTATTTATAATTTAATAAATTTAAAATAATTTTAGATCTAAAAAATAAAAAATTTTTAAATTGCACGGACTGTTATAAGGCTGTCATGCTGTAAGATTTATCCCTTACAGTGGAGAGATTGTCCTAGTACGTATTGATCTAAGATATTGATTATAAAATTTTAGATTAGATCTAAAAAATTTTATGATTTAATTAAAAATATTTTAATCTAATTTTAATCATCATAAATATATTAGATTTGATCTAAGATAATTTATAGTTAATTATAGTTGAAATTATTTTAATTACATGAACATGTTTTGATTAGATCTAAAGTAGTTTTATTATTATTTTTCTTGTATATTAATTATGAATCAAACATGCAACTTGGTTAATAGAATCATGTTGTAAAAATATTTTATAAATATGAAAATTATTTTTGAAAAGTCAAACACCAACCCTCAGTCCAAAGCTTAATTAAGAATTAAGAAATTATTTGATTCGGATCTAGGATTGTGAATTAAAGATCCTAAGACATAGATCATAACACATTGGGTTAAATTGGTTAATGAGGATTAAGTCCATTAAATGGGTTAGATCTAGGGTTAGATTAAAGAATGGACTTAATTAGAGAATTAACTAAATCTAATCAATTATTATCTTAGATTAGGTCAAGAATTCTTTAGATCAATTACAATAGTCATGTCTTTAATGAGACCCAAGATGGACTTGATTCTTGGCTATGTGATCTAGTACAAACTGTTAGGTTGATCTAATTGAAACTAATTAAATCAGTTGGTGTCTAAGATAAATCAGATCGATGATTTTTAATTGGCAGCCCGCTTATCTAGCCATTTTTGATGGTGTGTCTAAGGCAAGCTTTGGCAGAGACCTTCTCACTGATCGAACTTACCTGACCTCTTAATGAAATTATATTTTGATCGAATCACTTGACTATTTGAGCTAACCCATGTCAGCTAAATAAATCAATATGACTGATTTAGGTGCTCCTAGACCAGCCTATTAATGGTCTTCCTTAAGCTAACTTGATGAAGTCAGTGGGAGGATCATGACAAGTTGGTCCATCTGACCTTCTCTCAACTTCAAATTAAATCATCTAAAATTATTAGATCTTTGAAATGAGATAGTTATTATGATAACTAGATCATAGCCTCCCATTAAATGGATGATAATGGGTCCATTGGTAGGATAATCATTGGAGGCTCTAAGGTCTGGTGTTTATTAACTAACAAAATTATCATTCATAATATGATTTCTTGGCTGCATCTTTCTAAATGATAGTTAGGTTAGCCAACTAAAGTTGGACCTAATCATTCATTAGTTTGATGGGTCAAGTATGGTCACGTTAATGGTTGGACCTAATTGGACCTTTTTAGTGGAGGCCAAAGCCTACTGATTAGAAACTGAGGTAAAATTTAATTACTAAAAATTATTTAGTAAAATAATTAGTTATGAACCTATCCTTAAATGTACATGGATTGGCCAACCAAAGTTAGGCTTGTGTGCAATCTGTGTGGATTCTAGTACCCACTAAGAAATTAAGATAATTCCTTAAATTGAAGGTAGAGGCTACCAATTCGAATAAAATAGTGGAAGAACTTTTTGATTAAAGTCCAAATCTTTAGGCTTAATGAATCAATTACTAATTAGATTATAGTTTTTTTTGGTGTAGATATGGCCACTTTTCTATCGCTTCAATCATTGTTGGATAATGATAAGTTGATGGAACTTAACTTCGATAGCTGGTATCAAAAGTTGAAGATAGTGCTAGAGCAAGAACAGATCTTATATGTGCTGACGGATCTAAACCTGAGGAGCCAGCTGGCAATTAACATAGAATAGTTAGAGATACTTATCAGAAGTGGCTCAGTGACTGGACTATGATGCATTGCATCATGCTAACTATCATGAGCGATGAGTTCAGTTGTAGATTTGAGATAGCTCAGTCAAAGGACATACTTCAAGTATTGGAGGATTCCTTTGACACATTCGATGATGTGAAAAAGCACAAGACTAGTCATGCCATCTTCAATGCCAAAATATGAGATGGTGTCTCTATCACTGATCATGTATTATACATGATCGAGCTGATAGAGTGATTGAGCAAGCTCAACTTTTTCTTGCATAAATAGCTTGGGAAGGATGCAATACTGAACTCATTGCCTAAGTCCTTTCTCCCATGCCTTACTCATTTTAGAATGACAAAATCTGAACTAGACTACCATGGGTTACTAGGGTTGCTTTAAAACTTTGAGAAGGATCACCAACTCCATAAGGAGTCGGTGAACTTAGTGGAAGGCTCGTCTTCTGGTTTTCGATCCTTTAGAAAAGAAAAGAAGAACAAGAAGAAGAAAGCTAAGAAGGTGCAAGTTTAGACTGGGACATCTATGCAGGACCAGACTAGAAAGATCAAGTCCAATAAGAGTCAAGATGAATGCTTCTTTTGCAAGAAGCAGGGGCACTAAAAGAGGAACTATTCTTAGTACATTGCAAACAGGCAAAAAAAGAAGCAAGCTATTGCTGGGCAAGGTATTTATATAATAACTTCTTACAATTTTTCTATTTGTAATATAATTGACTGGGTATTGGATACTAGTAGCCCTTACCATATTTGCAATTTATTACAAGGGTTGCAGATCAATAGGAGATTCGAGCAAGTTGAAAGATTTTTGAACATTAAAGATGAAAGATCAGTTCCAGTTCTAGCTTTAGAAATTCTGAAACTTATATTTGAGTTCCATATCATTATTCTACGTGATTGTCATTTCTATCTCAATTTTTTTTTGAATGTTATTTCTATAGGCCTCCTAGCCAAAAATGATTATAAAATTTTAATAAAAAAATAAGTTTATAATATTATTATGAATGGTGTTATTATTTCTATGGACATTTGAACAATGGTGTGTATAAGCTATCACAATCTATTAACATAGTCTATTCAACTGGCAAACATCCTAGATTAGATAGTGTATCAGATATTTATTTATGACACTATAGGCTAGATTATATAAATAAAAATAAGATAAATAGATTGACTTAAGAGAGAATCCTCGAAGTCAGTAATTGTGAATCACTTCCAACCTGTGAGTCCTATCTTTTTAGAAAAATGATCAAGTCATCTTTTGCTGAAAAAGATAAAAGAGCCACCGAGCTCTTAGGTCTAGTACATACTGATGTATGTGGACCAATGAGCATAAGTACCAAAGATGGATATTTCTACTTCATCACTTTTATAGATGATCTATGCAGATATGGATATGTCGATCTGATGAAACACAAGTTAGATTCATTTAAAATGATCAAAAGATTCTAAAGTGAAGTTGAAAAAAAAATTGAAAAAAATATTAAAACTCTTCGGTCTGACCAAGAAGGAGAATATCTTTTCGATGAGTTTCTCACATATCTAGGAGAGAATGGAATTCTCTTCCTATGGACTTATCTAGGAACACCACAGCATAATGGTGTGTCTGAAAGAAAAAATCAAACTCTGTTAGACATGATCTGATCCATGATGGATTTTGTCAGCTTGCCAATATCCTTCTGAGGATATGCACTTGAATCGACTTGTTATCTATTAAATAGGGTTCTAATTAAGTCTATAGTTAAGATTCCATATGAGATATGGATAGAGCATAAGCCAGCACTTTCACACTTTAGGGTTTGGGAGTGTCCGACTTATGTCAAATGGTTAGTTACAAATAAATTTGGACCTAGGTTTGGCAAGTATACATTTATAAGGTATCCAAAAGAGATCAAAGGATATTATTTCTACCATGCTGATGAACAAAAAATGTTCCTTAGCCTTAAGGCAATCTTTTTTGAAAAGAAGTTTCTTGGTGAAGGAACTATTGCCTCTAAGATTGAACTTGATGAAGTTTAATAGGTAGAAAAATCAATAGCTGTAGCTGAACTTAAGTCAGATTTGATTAGATCAGATCCAGAGTCTAATATACCTACACCATTAAGATGATCTGATAGAGTACCGTATCATTTGGATAGATACTATAATTTTTTAGTTTGAGATGGTGATCCCATTGAACTCGATGAAAATGATGAGGATCTGATCACTTATATGGATGCTATGCAGAGATCCAATTTTGAGAAATGGCTTGAGGCCATGAAATCTGAAATGAAGTCCATGAAGGTCAATGATGTGTGGATATTAATTGATCCACCTGAAGGAGTTAAATCCATTGGACGTAAATAGGTCTTCAAAAGAAAAGGGGATGCAGATAGAAAGGTGGAGACCGATAAAACCCATCTAGTTGCTAAGGGATATCATCAACATTATGATATTGATTATGATGAGATGTTCTTTCTTGTGGCAATGCTTAAATCCATTCGGATAATGCTTATGATAGCTACCCATCTAGACTATGAGATATGACAAATGGATGTGAAGACAGCTTTTCTAAATGAAGAGCTGACCAAAGAGATGTATATGATACAATCTGAGGGATTCACATCCACAGATGAGTTCAAGATTACAAGCTTTAGAGATCTATTTATGGATTGAAGCAGGCATCTCAAAGTTGAAACATGCATTTTTATAAGATGATCAAAACATATGGCTTTGTTAAGAATAGAGAAAAGTCCTGCATTTATAAATGGGCAAATGGTCCAGCAGTGGTATTTTTTATTTTGTACGTGGATGACATTCTCTTAATCGAAAATGATATTTCCATACTACAGAAAATAAAAGTCTGGTTGTCATCATAGTTCTCCATGAAGAACTTGGATGAAGCATCCTATATCCTAGGGATAAAGATCTATAAGAATAGATCTAAAAGGATGCTTGGATAATCCTAATACACGTACATAGATACTGTGCTGAAGACGTTCAGCATGAAGAATTTTAAAAGGAGCTATCTTCCGATAGGCCATGAAATTTTTTTCTCTAAGAAGAATTGTCCGACAACTCTAAAAGAGAGAGAGCATATGAGTAGAGTCCCATATGCTTCTGTAGTGGGATCTATCATGTATGCCATGATATAAACATGGCATACTCACTAGGAGTATTGAGTAGATATCAGTCTGACCTTGAAAAAAACAATAAGAAAGTGGTTAAAATCATCCTTACGTATTTAAAAAATACTAAGAACCAATGGTGATTTATGGTGAGTCAGATCTAAAACTTATGGAATTTATAGACTCTAGCTTTCAATCTAATCATGATAACAGTAGAAACATGTCGGAATATATCTTTACTCTAAATGGTGGAGCTATTTGCTGGAAGAGTTCTAAGCAGCATACTATGGAAAACTCTATTTGCGAAGTAGAGTACATCGCAGCATCAGATGCCATGAAAGAAGTTGTGTGGCTGAGGAAGTTTATTACGGTGTTGAAGGGAAAATCCTAATTTTTCGGTCCAGGTTCGTTCAGATCTGATCAGATCAAGAGATATATTTCAAAAATTTTTCTCTTAATCCTAATCAGATCTTGATATATTTCAGATCTAATTCTTATTATTTTAATAAAATAAAATTAAAAGATAAATAAAATCAAATTTAATTTACCTGATCTGGGTAATCCTATTATCCTGTTGATGATCCTGTTTGCAGCGGAAGGTTCTGGATCTTAGCCATGCAAGCGCCTGGCCTCTATCGGTATCAACTCAGGTTGGATCTGGAGATCCTCTTCTTCTCTATCACGCCTCCAAAAATCAGATCTAAATCTGATCTGGAGGATCTTCAAAACTCTTTTGAAGATGAGCAGTCGTCCTTTGCAGCAGCGCAGCCTTCTTATTTTTGATCACCTTTTTTTTTTATCTGAATCGTACCAACCAAGGTCCAAAACTCCTTTTGGATGTAGAGAGCAAGGGGAGAAGAGACTATTGTTAGATATATGTGCCCTAGAAGCCAAAATTGGCTGACACTTGTAATACACTTCTAGGGGCAAAATTATAATTTTGACTATAATTAATAAAATGGGTTATTTTCTATCACACCTGTGTATTTAGTGTCTGTGATACATCCTTTGAGTTAATGGTAATGATAATTCATATTTTCAAGAGTTGAAAATTTAAGACATGAATAATCATTATTAACTCATAAACAGCTCCCGACCATAGGATCATCACGAGGATGGTGATTGATCCGGAAGGTTGGTGTACGATCGCTTCTCTTTAGTAGATGAGTCTTGAGTCTACGGTGTGGAGACACCGGAGCGAGAGTACAGGTACTCGTTAGAGAATGAGGGCACTGAGCGTGACCACCTCGAGTAGTCATTAGGAAGTCTACCTTCTCGTCAATGACTGACTCGATGCTGCAGTAGTGTGTCTGGATTCTTTGACCTGAGATGCATCGGTAGTTCACCTTGAGGGTGTTATAGTTTGACTACACCATTACTCGGTCTCCTAGCCATATGGAATCCTGAGGTGTATGTTGGCTATATAGCATGTTCATTGTAGGAACTGGATTGCATCAAGATGGGATCTATCTACCTCGGTGGTAGAGGAGCAGCCCTATGATAATCATGAGAATCAAGTCCTGAAGCCCATGGCCATGGCAGAGTGAAATAATAGAAAGAGTTTCTATTTAGGTTTTCACATTGGACTCGAATCGAATGATTACATCATATGACAGAGACTAGGGTTTGACGAGTTTACCTTAACCCTAATCTGATCGGGGCTCAAGATAGAAGAACTTAATCACACAGGTAGCTGCACCAAGAGGTTCGCATTCAGCTCTGATGGGTTGCCACCATATACTGCTAGGTGTCACTGGATGGATTTTGGGAGCAATTAGAATGATTTAGATGATCGATCATTCTAGCTGTTCGAATCAGAAGAGTTCTGATCCATCGAAAGGAGTTTCGATGATGTCGATGATAGAGATCATGACATATCCCATTACCATACAGAACTGAACCTAACTGGGTCACACAAACAAGGGTTTGAATCTGGTGATCATCAATTGAACTGATCTAGTTCAATTGATCTGAATGAGATTCAATTAGGTTCAAGAAAATCGTGCTAGCACTCGATTGAACCTAACGTTCTTCTTTTGCTATCATAAATAAGTTGTCCTGACTGAGCCAAAGGAGTTTGTGCTCAAATCAGAGGCCTTCATATGGTCTGACTGGAGGTTGTCCAAGTTAGAAGAAGGTTGTCTTATTTTATAAGACATGAATGCCATTTTGGTCACCTACCATTTTTGGTCACCTGCCATTTCTTGGTCCTTTGACTTTGGTCAAAAGTCTGACCTTTGACTGGTCAAATGTTGACCATAGACACTTTGACTTTTGTCCACGTGTCACGCACCTATTGGAGAACTGGTGGGAGCCTGTCCTCCTACCAGAACCTGGCAAGGAGGAGGGCGCACGCCACCCAAGGCATGCGCCCAAGTTGGAGGCGCCTTGGAGTCCTTGTTGGACAAGGACTCCACCTTCCTTTTGGATTCCAATCAGAGTTCTACTAAGAATCCAACTTTGACTGGTCTTAGGCGCCCTCTAAGGAGGAATCCAGGGGACTCTATTCCAACCAATCAGATTTAGATCTGATTTCACAAAGGGTTATGATTGGTTGAGAGGAAGAGGAGTTGGATCACGCTTAGTCTATAAATAAGACCCTGCGCCCAACTCAGATTAAAAAATGAAATTAGAATAGAGATTTCCCACGCCCCAAGGCTGCCTCTCCCCTCTTCCTCCATGCCTAAACTTCTCCTCCTTCTCCTTTCCACGTCCAAAAGAGTTTTGGATTTAGGTTGGTGCATTCCAGATCAAAAGAAAGGCGATCAAAAGAAGAAGGCTGCACTGCTGCAAAGGACGACTGCTGATCTTCAAAAGGAGTTTTGAAGATCCTCCAGATCAGATCCAGATCTGATTTTTGGAGACGTGATAGAGAAGAAGAGGATCTCCAGATCCAACCTGAGTGGATACCGGTAGAGGCCAGACGCTTGCGTGGCTAGATCCAGAACCTTCCGCTGCAATCAGGATCATCTACAGGGTAATAGGATTACCCAAATCAGGTAAATTAAATTTGATTTAATTTATCTTATTTTATTTTATTTATTAAAATAATAAGAATCAGATCTAAAACATATCAAGATCTGATTGGGATCAAGAGAAAAATTTTTGAAATATATCTCTTGATCTGATCAGATCTGGACGAACCTGGATCGGGAAATCAGGATTTTCCTTCAACTATGATGTGGAGAAGGAGGGGAGAGGCAGCCTTGGGGTGTGGAGAAACTATGATCTCATCATATCTCTCTATCTCATACAATCTGAGTTGGATACAGGGTCTTATTTATAGACTAGAGGTGATCCAACTCCTCTTCTTCCCAACCAATCACAACCCTTTGTGAAATCAGATCTAAATCTGATTGGTGGGAATAGAGTCCCCTGAATTCCTCCTTAGAGGGTGCCTAAGACCAGTCAAAGTTGGTTCTTAGAAGAACTCTAATTGGAATCCAAAAAGGAGATGGAGTCCTTGTCCAACAAGGACTCCTAGGCGCCTCCAACTTGGGCACACGCCTAGGGTGGCGTGCACCCTTCTCCTTGCCAGGTTCTGGCAGGGGGACAGGCCCCCACCAGCTCTCCAATAGGTGCATGACATGTGGTCAAAAGTCAAAGTGTCAATGGTCAACGTTTGACCAGTCAAAGGTAGACTTTTGACCAAAGTCAAAGAACAAGAAATGGCAGGTGACCAAAAATGGCAGGTAGTGTCTTACAAATAAGACAACCTTTTCTGACTTGGACAACCTCCTGTCAGACCATATGAAGGCCTATGTTTGAGCACAAACTCCTTTGGCTCAGACAGGACAACTTATTTATGATAGCAAAAGAAGAACGTTAGGTTCAATCGAGTGCTAGCATGATTTCCTTGAACCTAATTGAATCTCATTCAGATCAATTGAACTAGATCAGTTCAATTGATGATCACCAGATTCAAACCCTTGTTTGTGTGACCCAGTTAGGTTCAGTTCTGTATGGTAATGGGATATGTCATGATCTCTATCATCGACATCATCGAAACTCCTTTCGATGGATCAAAACTCTTCTGATTCGAACAGCTAGAATGATCGATCATCTAAATCATTCTAATTGCTCCCAAAATCCACCAGTGACACCTAGCAGTATATGGTGGCAACCCATCAGAGCTGAATGCGAACCTCTTGGTGCAGCTACCTGTGTGATTCAATTCTTCTATCTTGAGCCCCGATCAGATTAGGGTTAAGGTGAACTCATCAAACCCTAGTCTCTGTCATATGATGTAATCATTCGATTCGAGTCCAATGTGAAAATCTAAATAGAAACTCTTTCTATTATTTCACTCTACCATGGCCATGGATTTCTAGACTTGATTCTCATGATCATCATAGGGCTACTCCTCTACCACCGAGGTAGATAGATTCCATCTTGATGCAATCCAGTTCCTACAATGAACATGTCATAGCCAACATACACCTCAGGGTTCCATATGGCTAGGAGACCGAGTAATGGTGTAGTCAAACTATAACACCCTCAAGGTGAACTGCCGATGCATCTCAGGTCAAAGAACCAGACACACTACTGCAGCATCGAGTCAGTCATTGACGAGAAGGTAGACTCCCTAATGACTACTCGAGGTGGTCACGCTCAGTGCCCTCATTCTCTAACGAGTACCTATACTCTCGCTCTGGTGTCTCCACACCGTAGACTCAAGACTCATCTACTAAAGAGAAGCGATTGTACACCAACCTTCCAGATCAATCACCATCCTCGTGATGATCCTATGGTCAGGAGCAATTTATGAGTTAATAATGATTATTCATGTCTTAAATTTTTAACTCTTGAAAATATGAATTATCATTATCATTAACTCAAAGGATTTAAAAAAAAAATTCTCAAAAAAAAAAAAAAAAAAAAAAAGGGCAATTCGCTTTAAAGGTATTTTTTTCTAATCGATTTTGGGTAAAAAAAATTTCACGATTTAAAAAAAACTCCATTTCGGACCCAAAAAAAAGTTTTTGGCCCATCCGGTTTGAATTTTTCAAATTTTTATTGACGTTTTTAACTTAATTTTTTCAAATCGATTGTTTAAAAAAAAAGGGGAAAAAAACCTCGGGTTAAATTATTTTTTAAGCTTAACGCTTTTTTTGGGGAAGCGTGGTGGGAAAAAAATAAAGTTTTTTTACGTTTTAAATGCAAAAAAACCAAATTTTTATCGGGACCAAAAAAATAATTTTTTTTAAATCCGATGAAAAAAAAAATTTAAAACAATTTTTCAAGGGAAAAAATTCCAAAAGAAATTTTTTTCTTAATTTGCTAAAACCAAAAAAGATTTGTTTGGGGGAAAAAATTTTTTTTTTTTGTTAATTTGCCCAAACGGGGGCAAAAAAACAATCAGTAAAAAAAAAAAAACTATTAGGCATAACCAATTATTTTATTTGTCGCCAAAATTATTCTTGATTTTACCTACAACTTTATTTTTTTTGTTTTTTACAATTGGGATAAATTTATTTTTTTGCGGACAAAAAAACTTTTATTACGTTTCAAGTAATTTTAGTTTAAGTTTTTTTTTTGTTGGGCTTTTTTAAAAGGTGGGGGCACCAAAAACTGGGGGGGCAATTTGCTATTTGAAGATGATTTACTTTTTGGGATTTTTTAAAATCTATATTTAATTTTCTTATTTGTGGAGGTAAATTATTTTTGCGAATTGGTTTTGAACTTTATGTTCGGGTTTTCATTGGTAAGCAATTGGGGGACTAAAGGGGGGGATTTGGGGGACCATTTGCTTGGTTTAGGTTTTTTGTTTTTGGGCGGGATTTTTTGGTTTTTACTTGGGGGAAATTTATCGGATTGCTTTAATTTTAAGGCATCGGCTATAAATTCTTTTTATTCTATTGTTTTTTTTTTTCTTCTTTTGCCATCGGGGCTAATTATTTGTTTAAAAAAAAAAAAAAAAATAAAAATTTTTTATTTTATGTAAATTTTTTTTAAAAAAAACCCTTATAAGGGGGACAAAATTTGAAAAAACCATGTAATTTATTTCTTTATTTTTCCTTTCTGATTTCCATTTTTTTTACTTTAAAAAATTGTTTTCTTTCTAGTTTTAAAAGTTAAAAACCCACCATTTGCCAAAAAATCCCAAATTCAATTTTTTCATTATTTAAAAAAAAAAACATCCATTATTAAAAAAATTTTCACACACCACCCAAACACAACCACCCCACAACCACCAACACATAATTAATATTTATATATTCATTTTTTACGTTACAAAACCCCCAATATTAAAAAAAGAAAAAGTTATATTACCCCAATCCATTAAAAAAAAAAGAAATTTTTGTTTCATTTATTTAAAAAAAAATTATTTATTTAACATCGAACAACCAAAATAAAAAAAAAAAAAACTTTCTATATTGTTTTCGGTTTTCCCAACATAAATCATAAAGGAAAAACCTTTATATTTAAATTAAAAAAAATTAAGTAAAAAACAAAAAAAAAAAAACAAAATTTAATCTTTAATTTTTTAAAATTTTGATTTTGGGGAAAAAAAAAATTATTTAATTGGATTAAAAAAAAAAAATTTTAATATAACAAAAAAAATTTTAATAATCGGGGATTCATAGAGGAACCCCAACTTCAATTAATTTCCAAAGCATCATTCCAAATTTTGGAGGTTTTCCATGGAATTCATTTTAAAAGGCATCGAACAGGGGGGGAAAACATCAAAAAATCGGTGGGGGAGGAAGGGGGCCCATGAACGGCGATATAAAAAAACTCATTAAAAACCTCTCATTTTCCCCAAAAAATGGCTTTTTGGCAAAAAGGGTTTAGGGGACCCCCCACAAAAAAAAAAAAAAAAAAAGCTTTTTAAGGGGGCAATTTTTTAGGGGGGCCGCTGTAAAGTCTTTTTGCTCATTTTTTCTTTTCTCTTTGATGGTTTTTTTTTCTCGTTTTCGGATCCTTCAAAGCATTTGTCTTTTTCCTTTTTTTTCTCCATTCTCCATGGTTAAAGGGGGGGGGACCAAGGCAATCCCCACAAAAAAAGGGAAAAAACCCGAATGTTTTTACTGTGTCGGAGTGGGGAAGGCTTAAGAAAGGCCATTTTAAATTTCCCAATATTTTTTCAATTCACATTTTTTTAAAAACATTTTTAGCTAAGAATCTTCTATCGGGGGAGTTAACCTCCTCATCAATAAGAAATTTATAGTCATCTTGTGTGGGATTGGGATTATGGAAAAAAAAAGCCCCCTCAGTTTTTTGGGGGGAGCTTTGGGTGGGGAAAAGGGGGGAAAACCCAAATCTGGATTTTAGAGGTTAAGATCCCTTAAAAAATTTTTTTTTAAGAAATTCAAAGGGCGGCGGGGGGAAGAAAAAAAAAAAAATTAAAATTTTTAAAAAATTTAAATTTTTTTTTCTAAAAAATTATTTTCAAAAAAAAAAAATTTTAATCCTAAAGATCTTTTAAGGAAAATCTAAATTTACCCATGATCCATTTTTGATATGTTAAATTAAAAAATTTCAAAAAAAAAGTTAAAAAAAAAATCTAAAAAAAAAAAAAAAAAAAAACTTTTTTTTTTAAAAAAAAATATGTTGATTCACATTTCCAATTTATGGGTAATATTTATTTTTTGTTTTACCATTAAATGCAAAGGTATTGAAAAAAAAAATTAAAATGTTAAAAAGGGGAATTCTAATTTACCTGTTGTAAGGTTAAAAATTGGGTTTTTTCTTAAAAATTGCTTTTGATCCAAAAAACTTGAGGATGAAGTTTTACGGGGAAAGCTATTACAACAAAATCCGAAACCCTCTTTAGGGAATTCGGGTTCCCAACAACAAAAAAGCCCCACGATTTTGCATTTTTAAATTCAAAAAAAAAAATCCTTGTGGTAGAAAAAAATCAGGGTAAAACAAGTATTTTTACTTAGTACTTTACTGATTTCCTTTTTCTTTTGATTGGGGGTTGAAAATTCAGGATTATCTTTTCTTTTTCATAGGATTTGGACTTCTTTCAAAAGGGGGGAAGGAAGGGGGGAAGGATGAGGGAGGGGAAAAGGTTTTAAGAATATTGAGACACTTCTTAAAAAAAAAAAAAAAACTCAAAAGAAAAGGATGAAAGGGGAAAAAAAAGGGTGAAAAACCACAAAAAAACCCCAAAAAACCGTTAAGGGGAAAAAGGAAGACCCCCCAACTTTTGTCTTCTTTCTTTTTTTTTTATTGGGCTCCTGCCAAACTTTAAAAAAACCAAAAACCTTTTTTTACCTTTTTTGGTGGGTTTCTATTTTGGGGGGGGGAAAAAAAAAAAAACCCCCCATAATTTTGCCCCAAAAATAGGGTCTTTTTTTCCTTGATTTTTTTTCCCAACAAACACCCCAAAAGGGGGGTTCTTCTTCAAAAAATGGGGGTCTTAAAAGGAACAAAAAAACATTTATTCCAAAAAAAAAAAATTCCAATTCCAAAAATTTTCCATTTCCTTTTTAAAATAGAATAAAATATAGGAAAGGGAAATTTTTTTTTTTCCTTTTGTTGGGTTCAAAAAACACTTTAGATTAAGGGAAAAATCAAAAAAAATAGGGCCCAAAAAAAAAAAAAATTAATTGGGGTGGCCCCAAAAGGTAGAAATTCCTTTGTTTGGGTTCCAAAAAAAAACTTCTTAAAAAAGGATTTAAGGAAAAAAAATTCAAAAAAAAAAAAAATGAGGGCAAATTAGGTTTTTGGGGGGGCCAAACCCCCCCAAAAACTTGGGCGGGGCCCCCCTCCTTTTCTTTTTTTTTTTTGGGCCCATTTGACCACCCCAATTTAGATTGTTTTCCATTTTTACAACAAGAAAAAATTTCTTTTCCTTTTTCTTTTTTTCCATAAAAAAAAAAAAAAAAAAACTTTAGGGGGAAAAAAATTAGAAGGGGGATGGTTTGGGCCCCAAAAACCAATTTTTGGCCATTTTGGGGAAGGGAGTTTTTTTTTTAGTTTTTTCCTGGGCTTTAAAAAAAAAAAACTTTTTTTTCAAAAAGGGAAAAAATTTCCAAAACTTATATTTTTCAAAAAATTTCTTTTCTTTTTTTGGGACCTGGTATTTTCCCACAAACCCCCCCCCCCCCAAAAATTTTTTGCCGATAAGGGACAAGGGAGAGGGAAAGAGGGGGAAAGGGGGCGGTGGCGTTTTTGGAAAAAGGAATTTTTACCTTAGGGGAGAGGTTTAGGGGGATTATTTTGGTTCGTACAAATTTTTTAAAACGAGGGAAAAAGGGAAGGGGGGAACATTGAAAGGCGGGTTAAAGGGGGGGGGCTAAGGGTTTGGCGAGGCAAAGGTGGAAAATCCTAGGGGTCCTTTTGGCTAGGGGATTCCATTTTTTCTATTGGGGGGGGGGAAAACTTGATCCAAGTTTAAAGGTTTTTTTCGTTCCCCAAAACCAAAAATTTTTAAAATCAAAAAATTCCCAAAAGTTCAACGCCCCCAAAATTTTTTTAAAAAAAATTTTTTAATCCCCCTATTTTTAATTAAAAAAAAAAAATTTTAATTAGGGATTTAGATTAAAAAATAAATTTTTAAAAAAAAAAATTTTAGATTTAAATCTTAAAGGGGTCTTTTAAGTTTGGGGGGAACTAGGACTAAAAAATTTTTTTTTCTTTTGCCCCCACCTTGAAAACGTTTATTGTTTTCCAATAAAAAAGGCCAATTGGGGGGGAACTTTTAAAATTCCAATCGAAAGGGGCCCAAAACTATAATTTCTAAAAAAACTAAAAAATTATTTATTTTAAATTAGGGGACTTTTTAAAATCTTTTTCCAGTCCTCTAAAACTTAAATTCAAAATTAAGGGTTCTTCAATTTAAAGTTTTTGAATCTAATTACTAGAAAATTTTTTTCAAAATTTCCTACCTGGTTAAAAATAGTTTTTGGGCCCCCAACTTAAAGGGTTTTTAAAAATAATTTTTGTTTCGTAATTTGGATTCATTTTAAATTCTTAGGAACCGGATTCTTAAAAAATCGGTTGATCAAAAAAAAAACCAAAATTTTTTTCCGATCAAAAGCTCATAAAAAAAAAAAATTTCTTAAATTAATGTTTTGTTTGGGACCTTCATTTAAAAAAAATTTCTTAAAAATTCTAAGGGGGTCAGTAGGCATTTTTTTAGGGGAAAAATTTTTGAATTCTTGTTACCTAAATTGTCAAAAAAATAAAAAAACCATTTTTTAGGAATTTTTTTGATACCTTTTGGGGGAATGGGTCGGGGGGATTAGGTCGGGGGGGAATTAATTGTTTAGAAAACAAAATAACATTTTTTCCTTTTTAAAAAAATTTTTTGGGCATTGGTGGAAAATATAGTTTTTCCCATTATTTTAAATTTTCATCCTCTTTGGGAACCCAAAAAAAATGGGGCTCCAAAATAAGGGGGGGATATTCTTAGGAGTTTTTTTTTCAAAACTATTCAAAAACTTTTTTTGAATTCAAAGGGAAAAATTGGTTCCATATTTATTTTTTTTAATTTTTCAAAAAAAAAATATCAAAAAAAAAAAAATCCCATTCAGATGGATTTATCCTAAAAAAGCCAAGGTTTTTTGCTATATGTTTTTTAAAAAAAAAAAAAAAATTTTTTTACAAGGGGGAATTTTTTAACAAATTCTTCTCCCCAAAAAACTCTTGGGAATTGGGTTCAAAAATTTTTTCCCAATTTTCTTTGGATAAAAAAAAAAACTTTCTAACCTTTTTGGGCAAAAGTTTTTGTTTACTTGAACTGTATTCAGGGAAAAAGGGGCCTTCTTTTATTATTTGGAATTAAAAAAAAAAATTTAAATTAATTTGCGGTATCAAAAAAAGGGCTTTTTAGGTTGAAGTTTTGCTTGGGCCAAAGTTTCATTGAAAAGGATTGATTTTAATTTCCCCCCCAAGGTCTTAAAAAGGGAATTACTTATTTTACCTATTAAATTCCTTATTTAAGAAAAAGGATATTTTTTCTTGATAAGCAAGAATGGCTGCTGGGGGAGTTTGGGGGGGGGGGGGGGGACCATTTTGGGGTTTTAATGATTGGATTTGTTAAAACCCCATATAATCTTACCTTGGGTTATGCTATTTACCCAAATTATCCCCATTTTATGTTTTTTTTGGTTTAAAAAAAAGGAAAAAAAACAAAACCCAAACCTAATAATTTGTGGGCCGATTTTTTTTTAACAGCGGATTCTTATTTTTTGGCTCGAAAAATAGAAATTGCTTATCAATTCCTAAAATTAACAAAAGTCTTATTCATTTTTTTGAATTCGTGAAAAATTAGATTTAAAGGAAAAGAAACTAATCGGAATTAAAAAAATTTTTCCTTTCTTTTTTTCTTTATTTTGAAAAAAGCTTTTTAAATTTAGTTTCCTAAAGGGGACTTTTTTTTTCAATTTTTTCCATTAATTTAAATTTTTAGAGTTTTCATTTTAGTGGGGAAAGATGGGAATTTATTTTTTTATAAATAAAAAAAAAAAAAAAAAAAAAATATCAAAAAAAATATATTTTTATTAATTTTAATGGAATCAATTTATAGATTACAATTTATAGCACAATCATCAAATAGGGGAATTTTGGGGATTGAATTTGGGGGGAACTTTTGGGACATAAATTTTTTTTCAAACAAAAAAAACTTTTTTTCATTTTTTATGGTCTTTAAAAAAAAAGGCCCCCCCCCCGAACTCGGCATTTAGTTATCTAATTTTTTTTAAACCCATCCTTTGGGGGGGGGGGGACCTATTTTTTTGTTGTTCAAAAAACCCCTTTTTTTAAAATGGCGCTTAAGGGGGTTGGTAAGGTTTGGGAAGGAGGTCGGGGCTAGGTTTCCTTTTCCTTTTTTTTGGTCGATCTTTCTTTTTTGGAGGATCGGACCCCAATTTAAACCGTCAATCCATTTGATCTTTTCTTTAAAAGATTTTCCAGGTGGAAAGGCAGGCATTTTAGGGATGTGCTTCGTCCCACTTAAGGTATGGGCCTTTTTGGTTTTCCTTGTCATTCTGAAAGCTTTTTATTTGGAAAACCCCAGTGGGCTATTTTTGCAAGTAGAAGCAGGGGAAAACTAAAAAGGGGGGGGACCAATTCTTTAGAGAGGGGATTGATTAACTCTGAGGCTTCAAACATCTTATTTAAAGATAAATTATTTTTTGGTTGGCCCTAGAGCCCAGGGGGGGAATTTAAAAGCTTGGGACGCACCTTGTTAATTTAAACCCACTTTTTCTAAAGGGGGGCAAAATAAAATGTTGGTTTTTAATTTTGGGGAACTAAAAAAAATCAATTTAAATTGGGGTTTAATTTTTTTTCTATCATAATATGGTTGTTATTGTAGTGTTTGTGATTTAAAACATCCCTTTTTGGAGGGTTTAATGGGGGTAAATGATTTAATTTTCAATATTTTTTAAAGGGAAGTGGGGGGGGGAAAAAAAAAAATTTTAAAAAAAGAAACCATGGGGGGAAATAAAATCATTATTTTTAAATACTCATAAAAAAAATTGCTCCTGGGGGACACAATAGGGGGAATCATTTTTCACGGAAGGGGAGTTTTTGGTGATTGGGGAATCGGGGGAAAAAAAAAAGGGGCATTTTTTTTGTTGTTACAATTCGCTTTTCTCTTTTAGTTAAGGATTGGAGTTTTGAGGGTCTTTACGGTGTGGGGGGAAGGGGACACGCAAGAGTGAAGAAAGTTACAGGTAAAAACTCGTTTTTAGGGGGAAAGAAAACGGAGGGGGCCCCACTTTTTGGGAGCGGTTGACCCACCCTCCGGGAAGTAAGGGTCAAATTTAGGGAAGGGGTTTTTCTTTTAAACCCTTTTTTTTCTCGGTGCCAAATTTTTGGGGACTTTTTTGGACCCTCGGAATTTTACTGGCAGTTAAGGTGGTGGGGTCTGAATTTTCTTTTGACCTTTGGAGGGGGATGCATCGACAGGTTCCACCTTTGGAAAAGGGTTGTTATTTAGTTTTTTGGGAACTACCCCACCATAAACTCGAAAATCTTCCTAGCCCCATATGGGGGGGGAAAAAAACCCTGAGGTGTTAATGTTTTTGGCCTAATTTTTTTTTTGGGGGGGGGGAAACATGTTCATTTGTTAAGGAAACTTTTGGATTTGCATTCAAGGGATGGGGGGAGAATCTATTCTTACCCCCCCTTCGGTTTGGTTTTAGGAGGGAGTTTTTAAAAGCCCCCTTATTTTTTGATGTTTCATGAAAGGGAAATTTTCAAGTCTAGGGGGGGGGGAAATCCATGGGGGGCCCATTTGGTAGAGTTTAAAAAAATAAAAATTAGGGAAAGGGAGTTTTCCTAAAGTTTTTAGATTTTTTTCCCAACCCCATTTGGGGGGGGGGGAACCTTCGGGGAATCGAATGATTTAACATTTTCATTTTTATTGGACAGGAAGGGAACTAAGGGGGTTTTGGGACCGGGGGGAGTTCAAAACCCTTTAAACCCCTTTAAAATTCTGGATCGAGGGCTTCAGATTAAGGAAAGAAAAAAACTTGGAATGTTTTCAAAAAACATTAAAAAGGTAAGGCAAAGCACCCAAAAAAAGAGGTTTTGTTTTTCCCACAAATTTCAGGCTCTGGATTGGGGGTTTTTGCACCAATAATTTTAACTTTACTAGGTGTCACTTGGGTGGAAATTTTTGGGAAAAGCCCAATTTTAGGAAATTTTGATTTTTAGGGTTTTGGGATCGGAATTTTTTCCAATTTTCTTAGGCTGTTTTTCGAAATCAGAAAAAGGAGGGTTTTTCTTGATTTCCCATCGAAAGGGGGGGGAGTTCGAATTGATGTCGATTTTTTTGAATTATGAGGATTTCCATGACATTATTTTTTTTTTTTTTCCCAATTTTTTAAACCATACAAGAAACTTTTGGGAAAAAAACCCTAAAAACTGGGGGTTCAACACCCAAAAATTTTTTTTTTAAGGGTTTTTTTGGAAATCTGTTTTAGGTTTTTTAAAAATTCATCAAAATTTGAACTTGATTTTCTAGTGTTTTCCAAAATTGGATCTTTTGAAAATTTTGAGATTTCAAATTTTTTAGGGGGTCAAAGGGGAAAAGATCGTTTGCTAGCAACCTCGATTTGGAAAAAAAAAAAAAAAACCTTAACGGTTTTCTTTTCTTTTTTGGCTTTTTCCATAAAAAATTAAAAAAAGTTAATTCTGTCTTTTGAAAGCCAAAAAAAAAAAAAAAAAAAGGTTTGTGCTCAAAAAAAACAGGGGAAGGCCTTTCAATTTATGGGGGGGGGGGTCTGGGACAGGGGGAGGTTTGTCCCCAAAAAGTTTTAAAGGGGAAAAAAAAGGTTGTCTTTTAATTTTGTAAGGGGGGGGAACCCCACTTTTTTACCTTGCCATTTTTTTGGTTCACCCTGCCCATTTTTCTTGGTTTTTTCTTTGGGGGGGGACTTTGGGTCCAAAAAAAAAAAGGGTCTTTTTTAACCTTTGGACTGGTCAAAAAAAAAAACATTTGGGGGGGGGGGGACCATTTTTTTTGACACTTTGGTTTTAGGGCGGGTTGATTCCTTCCTCCTGAAACCAACCTCAACCCAATGTGCCACATGGCACCTAAATTTGGGGGAGAATGGGACTTTAGGGGTTGGGGGGGGGGCCTAATCCCCCTTTTTTTGGCCATCTAAAACAGGAGGGAAACAACCCTCCTGGTAAGGTGGCAAGAAGGGGGGCCAAACCAAACGGCCACCCCCCACTCCCTTAGGGGCGGGTTGAAGTTGGGGGGCCCAAGTTTTGGAGATGGGGGGCCCCTCCTTAGGGGGAAGGATTTTTCCTGATTGGGGACAAAGGGGGAAAACTTCCATTTTCTCCTTTTTGGGGATTTCCAAATTTCTTCAAGAGGGTTTTCGGTATCTTTTTAAAGGGACCCCCCAAAACTTTTGACTGTGGTCTTTAAGCGCGGGCCCACCCACTCTTAAGAGGGAAAAGGAAAAAATCCAGGGGGTAAAACTCTCAAAATTTTTTTTTCCCACCAAATCACAGGGATTTTTTTAAAGGAGTCTGATTTTCACACACAAAATGGGTCTTGTCTAAATAATTGATTGGGGAAAAGAGAGGGGAGGGGTTGGATGTAATTCCAACAGCTTTAGGGGTCTTTATAACAAATTATTATAAAAGAACCCTGTATTACCAAACTCCCAGGATTTTATATTTTTAGAAAGATTAGGGAAAGAAAGGATATGATTGAGGGGACTTGTCCATTCAGATTTTATTTTCATTGGCTTCCCCTAAGAGGGGAAGAAAGGGAAGGGAGCGGGCGCTTCTCCCCTTTTTCCATAATCTCCAATCAATTCTCTTTTTTTTATTTCCATTAAGGTCTCTATATTATTCCCCTCTTTTTGCGTGTTCTCCACAAAAATCTCACAAAAGTCACTCATTTACAGGAAGGGAGGAAGTTTTTTTTCGCACCAAACACCCCCCTATTAGGAACCGTTTTGGTTGCTGATTTTTTCAGATCAATAGGGTCGGGGGATATTAATGAAAAGGAGGGCGAATCTAACCAAACTCAGTGAATAAGGGGGGGGGAAGAAGCTGCCCGCGAGCATTGCCCCTTATTGCTACAAAAAGTCAAGGAGGGGGGGGGGATACGATCATAGTCTTGTCCTAGATATCCTTTTTAACAGGATGAAAATGTAGCATTTTATTGTGGTTAAGAGGACAACTTTCTCTTGCGAGCATATCCACATGCATTGTACTTAGATAAAGATAAACTACTTGTGGGATATTATTCTATTTTCGCGGGGCAGGACTAAGATTGAGGATGTACAATGACACACAGATGACGAAGTACAGAGGAAGACAACAGCGCTACCTCCACCTGACCTTTCTCGCAATCCAGCGGATGGCTGCGCGTGCTCGATTACACTTTGTGAGTGATAGAGGACCAGGACAAGGCTATTGTCGTTGTTAAGATATCCATCATCTTTGCAGCTGAGCAGAAATGTGGTTCCAGATCAGAGTACTAAGCCAATGCTGTGATAATAGGTCCATATACTCGTACCACTCATAGTGCGTAAGATTAACATTTGATTTAAATTCCTATCGTTTAATCTCTTAAGCTATTCATATCTAGGATGTGAAATAAAGCACATATCGACAGGCATGTTCTGTACACAATCATTCAGAAGATCAATGCTTCCGGGTGCATCAGAATGATGCCAAATTAATATTTGTGAATGCATATACATTTCACGTCCATATTGCCATATTTCTCTTAGATCGAACTGATCAGTATGCTCAGATCAACCGAACCTGGGAGACCAGAAGACACATATAGTGCGGTATTGTTGCACTTCTAACTTAGCATAGGTCTACAGAAGCGCGAAGTTCTAAAAAAGTTATTTACACTGGAGTCTATTGCTAATTTTCTAAATGCTTATTTTAATTTAGAACTAATAAATTCACATTTTTAGATTTTTGTGTTCACATGCAGATAGTCTGTATGCAGACTGCTGTAATGATCCTACGTCAACACTAAACATTAACTGACATCTAAATCATTTAATTTTGACTTTCTGAAGATGTAGAAAGATATGCGAATGTACTAGTTCCCTAGAAATTTGAACATCTAGTCAAATCTATAGGAATATACTATCTTGTAATACTCTCTCTTTGACTGTTTTATCTGTGATTACAAACTCCAATGTTTGGTTCCATCTAAATTTACTTTTTAGCTTATTTTGGTACTGAGTGGGTTCATTTCATGAGGATCAGATATTTTACTAATATAGACACTCTAGAGCAATAATATCCTATACATTAAAAATTATTCTAATCTTATTTGTCAACACTCGATAATGGATGATCATGATGTGAATGCATGTCATATCATCTAGTTGTAGAATAGATTCACCATGTTAACTACTTGATAAATTATTTTCTTGAGGGATCAATTACTGCAATCATTATTGTGATCTACGCATCACAATTTTAAATCCCTAAACTCTTTTGGGTAAGATTATTATGAAGCATTTCGCATTAATATTTAACAGTGCATCTCTGCTAGAAACAAATATATTGCACCTAAAGTATCTGTTATTCAATAGATGGACAGTGAATAGTAATAGCACATATATATTACTGCAATCTAGATCTTAGAGTTCTGCAGTGTATAGTATATAGAGATTATTATCGTATTATATTATGGACTCGTAGACACTGTATGTATGAGGATTCTCCGAACTGAGTTTCTCTCCTGAGTATGATAGGCATTGTTTCTTGCTCTTTTGAGCCGCGATCCTTTTTCATCAATAGACAATTGTAAGTAGAATGCGTCCTTGTTAACCCAGGACACCTCTTCGTTCCCCGCCCAATCTTTGAATACTTGAGATGGGAGTGCTATTTTTATTCCCGAAATTGATTAGATAGGTCAGGGTCAGTGTCTAAGTCCAGCAGTTCCGATCCCATATTAATTCACACATAGACAACCTGATAACTGTACATTCTGCAAAAACCGCGTTAGATCCATCCTGAGACTCATTTTACGGCCGTTAAGGATACTTTGATATATTTCGATGCATTCTGATATATTTAAATGCACACCCTAAATACCTCTTTAATATACCAGTGATATTAAGGTTTATGAAATATTGTAATTTGTAGCGTGTTCTATAAGAATTTTGAGAAATTTTAGATCCTAGAGGGACAAATCACACCCAATCCACTTTGGCTGTTCAGAGACTGTATGCGTACTAAGACGTGACAAATCTTATGGGTGCGTATATTCGGTGAGAATCAACCGGATGATCAAAGAGTTGAGTTTCATGATGGATTATACCACCACAGAGGCTTAAATTGGATTTCAGCCTAATAGGATTAAGGTTTAGTTGAGATCAGAGTATTTATGGAGTAGACGAAACTCCCTATTCAAGTCTAGAGACACTAATTTTAGGAGACTCAGAAATGATAGGTATGAATTTGTAGGCTAACACCACAATTGATTTTGCGTGAGTCTCCCACAAAAAGATTTGGATATATAAAGAGAAGTTAAGTTCCTGGCATAGACGACCGACTGTTTTTAATTGAAAGCTACTCGACCTGAATGCGTTACTTGTACGATAATAAATCCGCATATTTCCTTCCACCGAATTGGCGATGCGTATCTTGATGAACGCTTCGAGCCATATATGTTTGAGACACATCGGTGATCTGATCGGTGGATCCCAAATAAATCCGTCTAGCAATAACCAGACAATAGCCACTAGTATAGTTTCCATTCACATTGTTCTGATAGAAACTAAGCCAGAGTTTTCTAGTTAAAATGGAGAGTTCTGAGGATTCAGATTCTTCCTTTCCTGGAGAAGAAGAAATCTCAGAATTGCTGAGAGAAGGGATGCTGACTATCTCGACATATGTATCTGCTGTCTGGGCAGCCATCTCCGAGAAGTTGATTTTTCTCAGAGCTGGAATTATCCCAGCTGGGCCTTAAACAGTTGCTAGTCCGGCGGCAAGACCTCTCGCAATACCCTGATAAGTCTATTTCAGGGAGCAGTTTGATGCTATGGCTAAGAGACCTGAGTTTGAGACTCGTCGAATTATTTTCTGCCGGTGATTTTACGGTTTTTGTGAGCGTAGAACTCTTAACTTAGGAGTAACGCTCAGCGTTCTAATAGCATTCACTATGTGATGACGGTGTCTGACTAACTAGGAGTGGGAAAATCGAATAGTCTTTCTCAGAGCTTATGATCGGTGAGATCTTTCATGAAGTTAGAGGAACTCAACAAGTTCGGGATATCCGCCACCATAGCATAGACATAGAGAAATCACAATTGCACCAAGAGGTTTTGTAAACACTCATATGGACTATAAATCAACCAGTAGTACTAACCAATAAACTAGTTAAGGATGTAGTGTCGACTTTCGTATGTAAGCAGTTGGCGTGAGACCCGCACCAACCACTACAAAATTGGCCCTAATCACTGGGACAATTCATTTCCAAATCTCTACAAGGAGGTGAAAGTTGGTAGTGGACTCTTGAAGAACACAATAGGGAAGCAGAATTATGGTATAAAACATTGAAATATCGTCCTCACACACACAATTCCTGACTCCATAGTTCCAAAATCTAACGGTAGCGTGTAAGAGCGTATGAATCTATTGGACTCATTCTTTACATTGAGAGAAAAAGATATATTGCCGAATCTAATTACCCACAAATGGAAGTCTGTGAGAATACCTTAGACCATCCACCGCAAAGTCTAGGCACCACTGACCGTGGAACCCTTACATAAATATAAGGAATCATTGGCATCTTAGATTACTCCACTCAACAAATTTTTAGTTATTTATGGGGGTTCCGCGTAGAAGTTTTACATCCGAGTCATTTATAGGTACCAAGTGACCTCCTCACCACTTCTCAGGTGACCATTATCCGATGCCACATCCATCTCTGCTGTGAACAGTAGAGCGTCTCTGTGGACAATAATAGTCACCTATTGTGAGTTGCAAAGATATATTGACATACCATCACGATGATTTTTATGGCTCGATTGGGCTCTGATGTCTTAGAGTAGCAAGGCACATCCACATATGGTAGCTGATAAGCAAGATTCATTGAATAATGGCGGAAGACCCATTGTAGCAAGAATATATTATCGTTGCTTGTATCCTATGCTCGACCAAGAAAAATGTTTAGCCCAACCTAGTCAGAGAATCGTTGAAAGGTAGAAGGTTAGAATTCAACATCGCCAGCAGTCGGGCAACACTATTCAAGTCATGTCGTAGCAATGAGATTTTAAGTGCTAAGATGGGCAGTGCCAATATGATTCGCGTGGGCAGTTTCAGGTCCTGACAGAGAGTCTATAGCTAATCCAATAGACAATTGATCAAAGAGTGCTATCATCCCGAGAAAAGACGTAAATGGGTGAGAAGCTCCCATAACTGCCCTCAGAAGAGTTGGGACGTTGGTACCTGCCAGAAACCGATATCATTCTAACGATCACTGTGGACTGAATGTGCGTCTATCATCAGCGATGCTAAATCATCATGAATGTACCACATCCGCAAATAACTCTTGCAGCAATTTCCCCATTGCCGCCAATTAGGCGGTTGTAGAATGTCATAGTGCTCCATTTCACTGCCTCACAGTTTCCTATGAACAGGCCTTCTGAAAGGCTCCCTAGTTCATTTGCTATGCAAACAGAGCTACTCCCTTCCAAAGACAAGTTTGGGCTCCTATGATAAAGAAAAGAAGAGCTCTGTGAAATGAAGCAAAAGTAGGTTGGAAACGGATCCTATTTAAGAGAAAAGACGCACCCAGCCAAGAAGGGATATCAAAAGAAGAAGACAAGGCACGCCCTGCCGCACAAAGAAACCATGTGGTTCCGTATGCAACGTATGAGACGGACATGGGAAAAGCGACACGTCTTTACCCTAGCTGTTATCCTGGAGGACTTCCACAACCTGATAAGAAACAAGAAGGCAAGGTTCCATCCCTCCTCCATGAGAGTGACCCTCATGCTCCTTCTTGTTTCTATTCTTAGGGAGTCCCCTAACCGTTTAGGCCCAGGTTTATGTCTACTATAGTGGCGCGAGTCCTGCCTTCAAATGCTTTACTGCTGGGGTCCTCTAAGTCGCTCATAATGTGCTAGTCATCTATGGCAGGGTCTTGAGGATAGCAGGAGGCTGAGGATGGAGACATGATCCTACGCATTTTAATGGAGCAAGAGTCTGCTGCATAGCCGTGGGAACATACCCTCTACGATTACCATCTGGTTTAGACTTAGTTTTGCAAGACTATTATTTTGTTCCTGCAGCCAGCAGGAATTTGATTTCTATTTCATGCTTAGCACAAGAAGGTTATGTGATCACCTTCTTTAAGGATCATTGTAACATTCTTTATGAAAGAAATAATATTGCAAATGGTTTCCTTATTAATGATCTTTATCAGCTACATATTGATGTACCTGTTCTAACCATCGAGCAAAACGTGAATGCCAAATGACCTAGGGATAGTCCAAACGACAGATATCTATGGCACCTGAGATTAGGTCATATAGCAGAAGACAGGATCAACAAATTGGAGAAAAATGGACTATTGAGTCCATTGACTTTCGAGTCATATCCAACTTGTGAATCCTATCTTCAAGGCAAAATGACTAAACTCCCTTTTGTTGGACATGGGGAGAGGGCCACAGATCTCCTTGCCCTAGTACATACTGATGTGTGCGGTCCATTTGATGTGCCGGCTAGAGGCAATTTTATCTACTTCATTATCTTTACCGATGATCTGTCTAGGTATGAGTATGTGTATCTTATGAGATACAAGTCTGAAGCCTTTGAAAAGTTCAAAGAATTCAGACATGAAGTAGAAAAACAAACAGGAAAACCCATTAAGGTTCTTCGATCAGATCGAGGAGGTGAATACCTTAGCAGGGAATTCCTAGACTATCTCAAGGATAATGGCATAGTCTCTCAATGGACTCCACCAGGAACACCTCAACTCAACGGGTTTCAGAAATGGAGAAATCGGGACTCTATTAGATATGGTTCGATCCATGATGAGCTTCACAAACCTCCCTGATTTTCTTTGGGGACACTCATTGTTAACTTCAATCTATCTACTGAATAGGGTTCCCTCTAAAATCGTTCCTACCACACCGTATGAGATATGGCACGGTAAGAAACCAAGTCTGAGTCATCTCAGAATTTGGGGTTGTCCGGCTCATGTCAAAAGACAACAAGCGGACAAGTTAGAGTTTAGGTCCTTCAGAGCTCGATTCATAGGATATCCTAAAGAGTCATTAGGATACAATTCTACATTCCAGAAGACCATAATGTGATTGTGAGTCGACATGCCATCTTTCTTGAAAAATAGTTTATTCAAGATAGCGGCATTGGAAGGCAGATCAAACTTGATGAGAAAGTCTCACAAGCAGAATGAGCTAAGGACCAAGTGGAACCAAATCAGGTTCAGCCAATAGAACACTACCTCCTCCACCTCGTAGATCGGAAAGAGTTTCTCATCCCCCTGAAAGATACTTAGGTATTGTTTCAGAGGATGTATAGGAAATGTTCCTCGTAGGTAATGGTGCTCATGGAGATGATCCCAAAACCTACAATAAGGTGACATCAGATATCGACTCCGAGAAATGGCTAGAGGCAATGCTGTCAGAAATTGACTCGATGCACTCAAACCAAGTTTGGACCTTGGTAGATCCACCAGAAGGTATAGTACCTATTGGATGTAAATGGATCTTCAAGAGAAAGATTGGTGCAGATGGGAATGTGGAGAGATTCAAGGCTAGATTGGTGGCAAAAGGTTATAGTCAATGCGAAGGCATAGACTATCAGGATAACTTTTTCCCCAGTAGCTATGCTAAAATCCATCCGCACATTGCTTGCTGTTGCAGCCTATTTCGATTAATGAAAATATGGCAAATGGACGTGAAAATGGCATTCCTAAATGGATATCTTGAGGAAGATATCTATATGGAACAGCCGCTAGGTTTCACATCCAGTGATGCTGATCACAAGGTTTGCAAGCTGCAAAGGTCCATATATGGACTTAAGCATGCATCTCGGAGCTGGAACACTCGTTTCAATGATGTGATCAAAATATTTGGTTTCATCAAAAATGAAGAGGAGCCATGTGTTTTCAAAAGGGTCAGTGGGAGCGCTGTTGTCTTCCTCGTATTGTACGTGGATGACATCCTCCTTATTGGGAATGATATTCCCATGTTTACATCAGTCAAGATGTGGTTGTCCAAGGAATTCTCCATGAAAGACCTAGGTGAAGCATCCTTTATTCTAGGAATTAAGGTCTATAGAGATAGACCGAATAGGATGCTAGGACTTTCACAGAAGATGTACATAGAGAAAGTACTAAAGAGGTTTAGTATGGAAAACTCTAAGAGAGGATTAATACCCTTCAGACATGGTATTCATCTTTCCAAGAAGATGTGCCCCAGCACACTTGAGGAAATAAGAATGCATGAGCAAGATCCCTTATGCTTCTGCAATAGGGAGCCTCATGTATGCCATGCTATGTACACGACCTGATATAGCCCATGCTGTGAGTGTCACAAGCAGATATCAGTCAAATCCAGGTAAAGAACACTAGACTTCTGTGAAATGTATCCTTAAGTACTTGAGAAGAACTAAGGATATGATGCTGGTCTTTGGTAATGGAGAACTCCTGGTCCAGGGATACACAGACTCAGACTTCATGTCCGATATAGATGATCGAAAGTCGACATCTGGGAGTCTGTTTGTGTGCAATGGTGGAGCTATCAGCTGGAAGAGTTCCAAGCAAACGGTGATAGCAGATTCCACCATGGAAGCAGAATATATCGCAGTATTAGAAGCTGCGAAGGAAGGATTCTGGTACAAGAAGTTTGCTGCAGAAATCGGAGTAATGCCATCAGATGCCATTCCTCTATACTGCGACAACAATGGCGCCATAGCCCTTGCTAAGGAGCCGAGGTCTCACCAGAAATCCAAGCATATTGAGCAGCGATACCACCTCATCCGCGATTACCTCGAGAAGGGTTATGTCGAGGTCAAGAGAGTCGACTCCGCAGATAATGTGGCAGACCCACTTACAAAGTCGTTGGGCCAGCAGAAGATCGAAGCCCACCTTGAGAAGATGGGGCTTAGACTTGTAGCCAATTGGCTTTAGGACAAGTGGAAGATTGTTAGATATATGTGCCCTAGAAGCCAGAATTGGCTGACGCTTGTAAATACACTTCTAGGGGCAAAATTGTTAAGTTTGATAAAATCAATAAAATGGTTATTTTCTATCCACATATGTGTATTTAATGTCTGTGATACA
>QRFJ01003805.1:52589-99523 GCA_006176705.1 Cocos nucifera
TCTTGATGCAATCCAGTTCCTACAATGAACATGCATAGCCAACATACTCAGGGTTTCCATGGCTAGGAGACCGAGTAATGGTGTAGTCAAACTATAACACCCTCAAGGTGAACTGCCGATGCAACTCAGGTCAAATAGAACAGACACACTACTGCAGCATCGAGTCAGTCATTGACGAGAAGGTAGACTTCCTAATGACTACTCGAGGTGGTCACCGCTCAGTGCCCTCGTTCTCTAACGAGTACTACTCTCGCTCTGGTGTCTCCACACCGTAGACTCAAGACTCATCTACTAAAGAGCGATTGTACACCAACCTTCCGATCAATTCACCATCCTCATGATGATCCTATGGTCAGGAGCAATTTATGAGTTAATAATGATTATTCATGTCTAAATTTTCAACTCTTAAAAATATGAATTATCATTACCATTAACTCAAAGGATGTATCACAGACACTAAATACACATATGTGATAGAAAATAACCATTTATTGATTTTAGTCAAATTATAATTTTGCCCTAGAAGTGTATTACAAGTAGCCAATTCTGGCTTCTAGGGCACATATATCTAACAATCTCCCACTTGTCCTAAAGCCAATTGGCTACAAGTCTAATCCCATCTTCTCAAGGTGGGCTTTCGATTTCTGCTGGCCCAAGCTTTGTAAGTGGTCTGCCACATTATCTCGGAGTCGACTCTCTTGACCTCGACGTAACCCTTCGCGGTAATCGCGGATGAGGTGGTATCGCCGCTCAATATGCTTGGATTTCTGGTGAGACCTCGGCTCCTTAGCAAGGGCTATGGCGCCATTGTTGTCGCAGTATAGAGGAATGGCATCTGATGGCATTACTCTGATTTCTGCAGCAAACTTCTTGTACCAGAATGCTTCCTTCGCAGCTTCTGATGCAGCGATATATTCTGCTTCCATGGTGGAATCTGCTATCACCGTTTGCTTGGAACTCTTCCAGCTGATAGCTCCACCATTGCACACAAACAGACTCCCAGATGTCGACTTTCGATCATCTATATCGGACATGAAGTCTGAGTCTGTGTATCCCTGGACCAGGAGTTCTCCATTACCAAAGACCAGCATCATATCCTTAGTTCTTCTCAAGTACTTAAGGATACATTTCACAGAAGTTCAGTGTTCTTCACCTGGATTTGACTGATATCTGCTTGTGACACTCACAGCATGGGCTATATCAGGTCGTGTACATAGCATGGCATACATGAGGCTCCCTATTGCAGAAGCATAAGGGATCTTGCTCATGCGTTCTATTTCCTCAAGGTGTGCTGGGGCACATCTTCTTGGAAAGATGAATACCATGTCTGAAGGGTATTAATCCCCTCTTAGAGTTTTCCATACTAAACCTCTTTAGTACTTTCTCTATGTACATCTTCTGTGAAAGTCCTAGCATCCTATTCGGTCTATCTCTATAGACCTTAATTCCTAGAATAAAGGATGCTTCACCTAGGTCTTTCATGGAGAATTCCTTGGACAACCATATCTTGACTGATGTCAACATGGAATATCATTCCCAATAAGGAGGATGTCATCCACGTACAATACGAGGAAGACAACAGCGCTCCCACTGACCCTTTTGAAAACACACATGGCTTCCTCTTCATTTTTGATGAAACCAAATTTTTTGATCACATCATTGAAACGAGTGTTCCAGCTCCGAGATGCATTGCTTAAGTCCATATATGGACCTTTGCAGCTTGCAAACCTTGTGATCAGTATCACTGGATGTGAAACCTAGCGGCTGTTCCATATAGATATCTTCCTCAAGATATCCATTTAGGAATGCCATTTTCACGTCCATTTGCCATATTTCATAATCGAAATAGGCTGCAACAGCAAGCAATGTGCGGATGGATTTTAGCATAGCTACTGGGGAAAAGGTATCCTGATAGTCTAATGCCTTCGCATTGACTATAACCTTTTGCCACCAATCTAGCCTTGAATGTCTCCACATTCCCATCTGCACCAATCTTTCTCTTGAAGATCCATTTACATCCAATAGGTACTATACCTTCTGGTGGATCTACCAAGGTCCAGACTTGGTTTGAGTGCATCGAGTCAATTTCTGACTGCATTGCCTCTAGCCATTTCTCGGAGTCGATATCTGATATCACCTCATTGTAGGTTTTGGGATCATCACCATGAGCACCATTACCTACGAGGAACATTTCCTCTACATCCTCTGAAACAATACCTAAGTATCTTTCAGGGGGATGAGAAACTCTTTCCGATCTACGAGGTGGAGGAGGTAGTGTTCTTATTGGCTCAACCTGATTTGGTTCCAATTGGTCCTTAGCTCGTTCTGCTTGTGAGACTTTCTCATCAAGCTTGATCTTGCCTTCCAATGCCGCTATCTTGAATAAACTATTTTTCAAGAAAGATGGCATGTCGACTCACAATCACATTGTGGTCTTCTGGAATGTAGAAATAGTATCCTAATGACTCTTTAGGATATCCTATGAATCGAGCTCTGAAGGACCTAAACTCTAACTTGTCCGCTTGTTGTCTTTTGACATGAGCCGGACAACCCCAAATTCTGAGATGACTCAGACTTGGTTTCTTACCGTGCCATATCTCATACGGTGTGGTAGGAACGATTTTAGAGGGAACCCTATTCAGTAGATAGATTGAAGTTAACAATGAGTGTCCCCAAAGAAAATCAGGGAGGTCTGTGAAGCTCATCATGGATCGAACCATATCTAATAGAGTCCGATTTCTCCATTCTGAAACCCCGTTGAGTTGAGGTGTTCCTGGTGGAGTCCATTGAGAGACTATGCCATTATCCTTGAGATAGTCTAGGAATTCCCTGCTAAGGTATTCACCTCCTCGATCTGATCGAAGAACCTTAATGGGTTTTCCTGTTTGTTTTTCTACTTCATGTCTGAATTCTTTGAACTTTTCAAAAGCTTCAGACTTGTGTCTCATAAGATACACATACCCATACCTAGACAGATCATCGGTAAAGATAATGAAGTAGACAAAATTGCCTCTAGCCGGCACATCAAATGGGCCGCACACATCAGTATGTACTAGGGCAAGGAGATCTGTGGCCCTCTCCCCATGTCCAACAAAAGGGAGTTTAGTCATTTTGCCTTGAAGATAGGATTCACAAGTTGGATATGACTCGAAAGTCAATGGACTCAATAGTCCATTTTTCTCCAATTTGTTGATCCTATCTTCTGCTATATGACCTAATCTCAGGTGCCATAGATATCTGTCATTTGGACTATCCCTAGGTCGTTTGGCATTCACGTTTTGCTCGATAGGTTAGAACAGGTACATCAATATGTAGCTGATAAAGATCATTAATAAGGAAACCATTTGCAATTTTATTTCTTTCATAAAGAATGTTACAATGGTCCTTAAAGAAGGTGAATCACATAACCTTCTTGTGCTAAGCATGAAATAGAAATCAAATTCCTGCTAGCTGCAGGCACAAAATAACAGTCTTTCAAAACTAAGTCTAAACCAGATGGTAATCGAAGAGGGTATGTTCCCACGGCTACTGCAGCAACTCTTGCTCCATTACCAATGCGTAGGATCATGTCTCCATCCCTCAGCCTCCTGCTATCCTCAAGACCCTGCATAGAAGTGCACAGATGAGCACTAGAACCAGAGTCAAGCACCCAACTGGATGCAGAAGAAACCGTAAGGTTAGACTCAATAACGAGCATACCTCCAGAAGGACCTTCCTTCTTGTTCTTCAGGGTGGCCAGGTAAGTAGGGCAGTTTCGCTTCCAATGGCCGTCGCTGTTGCAATGGAAACACTTTTCTTTGCCATCGGCCTTTTTCTTCGATTCTGCCTTCTTCTTCTTTGATCCTTCCATCCTTTTGCTTTTTCACAGACTTCTTTTTCTTTCCATAAGACTTTCTTTTGGAAGAAGTCCGTTCCATAGCAAGAACTGAGCCTTTAGAACCTTTCATAGAAAGCTCAGCGGTAACCAGCATATTCATTAATTCGGCCAAGGAATTTTGAAGTTTATGCATGTGGTAATTCATGATGAATTGCCCATATGCATCAGTCAAGGATTGCAGAATGATATCGTTCTGCAGGTCCAAGTCCAACTTCACACCGAGCTTCTCAAGCTCTTCCATGTCCTTGATCATTGTCAGACAGTGATCTTGGACTGACTGCCCATCACGCATCTTAGCCTTAAAAAGTCATTTCATGACTTGATATTTGGCTGCGCGACTCTGTTCACCAAACATCTCCTGCAGGTGAGCCAACATTTGGCGAGCAGTCCCGATATCCTCATGTTGGCGCTGGAGCTCATCAGACATCGAGCCCAACATGTAATATCTGGCCTTATTATCTTCGTCAATCCATTTTTCCAGAGACGCTCTCTGTTCAACAGATGGATGGGCTGGTAATGTGGGAGGGTCCTGGTCCAAAACATGGGTTAACTTCTCGAAACCCAAAATAATTTTGTAGTTTCTGAGCCAATCTTTATAATTGGGTCCGGTCAGTCTATGTGTGTCTAGGATACGTGCCAATGGGTTTGACGCAAATATTTTTCTGTAGAGAGTCAAAGATTCTAGTTAGATACTGTAATTTTGACTTGACCAATTTGTTTAGAGATTTTATTTTTAAACAAATTAGCTTCCACTATTTTCTCAGATCCCTACACTCCCTCTGTAGAGATGCGAAAAATCTCCATGATTAATGATTTCTAGTGGGTGGTGCGGTCTCACCAACTTACTCATCACCTCACCTAACAGTTATTGGTGATGGGTTAGCCAATGAGTGAACAACTCTTGTTCAATGATTCTCTAATCATGGTGCACCCAAACTTGGTCTCTAATTCATGAATCTCACCGTATCCAGAATATTGATCCACTCCTTAGTTAAGTCAGACCCACCATTTGCATAGACTGGGTTCCTAATTGAGTCTCTCACCGTATCCAGAATATTGAGCCCAACTCATCCTCCAGCCCATAGCATCCAATGCCTAATAGACATGGTTGCATCTTCCCCGGTGCAACTGAGCCACTGTATCCAGTCGAGAAACAATCAACCTCGGGAAGGGCCCGCACATCTACAATGGTGGAAGACCTCAGACTTAATCTTTTCTTAGGGAAGAATTGATTCAGGTCTCATTAAACTAGACTTGGCTTAGTCATAACAATTATGACTAACCTAGTGGCATGGGTTAGCTCGGATTATTGACCACCTCAGATCAGAACTGTGTCAACAGATATGGCCAGGTAAGTGAGATCGGTGGAAGGAATATGCCATTAACTCGTACAAGAACGCATTCAGGTCGAGTAGCTTTCCAATTAAAAACCAGTCGGTCGTCTATGCCAAACTTACCTTAGACAACCAAATTGTTGAGTCAGAACCAATTGGGTTAGCCTACAATCCAGACTCTAACCTCTGAGCCTAATTAGGTCTTGCTTGATCGTGACTCGATCTTGACCCAGACTTAATCCTATTAGGCTGGTCAATTTAAGCATTGTTGATCCCATCTAACCAACTCTTGATTCGGTTTGATCAACCGCTTAGACCTAATTGAGCTACCCAAGCCCGAACCCAGTATTATGAATATGTCTTAGATCTAAAATTCTCAATTTTAGACCTAATTAATATTTCATAAACTTAATTCTTAATTAAGTAGGGTTCATAAATAAAATATGCACAATAAATCCTAGGGTTTCAGGATCTAGGGTTTTGCAGAAAGTAAGTTTTGGGTTTCTGATTAAGGACGAACACGCAGCACCCCTACACATCATAAGAACACCCCATCGAATGGGAAGAGAGGGCCTTTAAACCCTTCTTCATTCTTATGACCGGACGGCCAAGAGGAACACCTTAATCAGGAACATTCAATACTACAAAACAATATCAGATCTATATCATATATCTCATATATAAAGTAGATCTAATCATGGCATATTTTGCATACATCTCATGTATCATAATCATGCATATTTTCAGATCTAAATTATCTCATAATAATCTAAAAAATTAGATTTAAATTGATCTAATCAAAATAAATTCTAATCTAGATAATTATGTAGAACTATTCTACAACTAGTCTAGACATGCATCAATCATATCTCATATGATATTCAAAAAATTAAATAATTTTTATTTACTATTTTTTAGATGTTATTATAATACTTATAATATCAGAAAATAGTAAATAAAAGATCTAAAACATGATTTAATCAGATTAAATCAAAAATATGCAAGAATATTCTATAGAACTATTCTATTCTAGAACTAGTCATGCATATCTTCTAATCTTAGATCCAAATTATTTAATTTTAATTTTTTTCTGATTTCAGATCTGATCACATCTCATGTAACATCTGAAATTAATTATTTTCTAATTAAAATAAATTTAAAATTAGATCTAAATAATTTAGAACCTGGCTCTGATACCAGTTGAAGGAAAAATCCTAATTTTTCGGTCCAGGTTCGTTCAGATCTGATCAGATCAAGAGATATATTTCAAAAATTTTTCTCTTGATCCCAATCAGATCTTGATATGTTTCAGATTTGATTCTTATTATTTTAATAAAATAAAATTAAAAGATAAATTAAATCAAATTTAATTTACCTGATCTAGTAATCCTATTACCCTGTTGATGATCCTATTTGCAGCGGAAGGTTCTGGATCTTAGCCACGCAAGCGCCTGGCCTCTACCGGTATCCACTCGGATTGGATCTGGAGATCCTCTTCTTCTCTATCATGCCTCCAAAAATCAGATCTAAATCTAATCTGGAGGATCTTCAAAACTCTTTTGAAGATGAGCAGTCGTCCTTTGCAGCAGCGCAGCCTTCTTATTTTTGATCGCCTTTCTTTGATCTGAATCGCACCAACCAAGGTCCAAAACTCCTTTTGGATGTGGAGAGCAAGGGGAGAAGAGACTATGATGTGGAGAAGGAGGGGAGAGGCAGCCTTGGGGCATGGAGAAACTATGATCTCATCATATCTCTCTATCTCATATAATCTGAGTTGGATACAGGGTCTTATTTATAGACTAGCTGTGATCCAACTCCTCTTCTTCCCAACCAATCACAACCCTTTGTGAAATCAGATCTAAATCTGATTGGTGGGAATAGAGTCCCCTGGATTCCTCCTTAGAGGGTGCCTAAGACCAGTCAAAGTTGGTTCTTAGAAGAACTCTAATTGGAATCCAAAAAGGAGATGGAGTCCTTGTCCAACAAGGACTCCTAGGCGCCTCCAACTTGGGCACACGCCTAGGGTGGCGTGCGCCCTTCTCCTTGCCAGGTTCTGGCAGGGGGACAGGCCCCCACCAGCTCTCCAATAGGTGCATGACATGTGGTCAAAAGTCAAAGTGTCAATGGTCAATGTTTGACCAGTCAAAGGTAGACTTTTGACCAAAGTCAAAGAACAAGAAATGGCAGGTGACCAAAAATGGCAGGTAATGTCTTACAAATAAGACAACCTTTTCTGACTTGGACAACCTCCTGTCAGACCATATGAAGGCCTCTGTTTGAGCACAAACTCTTTTGGCTCAGACAGGACAACTTATTTATGATAGCAAAAGAAGAACGTTAGGTTCAATCGAGTGCTAGCACGATTTCCTTGAACCTAATTGAATCTCATTCAGATCAATTGAACTAGATCAGTTCAATTGATGATCACCAGATTCAAACCCTTGTTTGTGTGACCCAGTTAGGTTCAGTTCTGTATGGTAATGGGATATGTCATGATCTCTATCATCGACATCATCGAAACTCCTTTCGATGGATCAGAACTCTTCTGATTCGAACAGCTAGAATGATCGATCATCTAAATCATTCTAATTGCTCCCAAAATCCACCAGTGACACCTAGCAGTATATGGTGGCAACCCATCAGAGCTGAATGCGAACCTCTTGGTGCAGCTACCTATGTGATTCAGTTCTTCTATCTTGAGCCCCGATCAGATTAGGGTTAAGGTGAACTCGTCAAACCCTAGTCTCTGTCATATGATGTAATCATTCGATTCGAGTCCAATGTGAAAATCTAAATAGAAACTCTTTCTATTATTTCACTCTACCATGGCCATGGATTTCTAGGACTTGATTCTCATGATCATCATAGGGCTACTCCTCTACCACCGAGGTAGATAGATTCCATCTTGATGCAATCCAGTTCCTACAATGAACATGTCATAGCCAACATACACCTCAGGGTTCCATATGGCTAGGAGATCGAGTAATGGTGTAGTCAAACTATAACACCCTCAAGGTGAACTGTCGATGCATCTCAGGTCAAAGAACCAGACACACTACTGCAGCATCGAGTCAGTCATTGACGAGAAGGTAGACTCCCTAATGACTACTCGAGGTGGTCACGCTCAGTGCCCTCGTTCTCTAACGAGTACCTGTACTCTCACTCTGGTGTCTCCACACCGTAGACTCAAGACTCATCTACTAAAGAGAAGCGATTGTACACCAACCTTTCGGATCAATCACCATCCTCGTGATGATCCTATGGTCAGGAGCAATTTATGAGTTAATAATGATTATTCATGTCTTAAATTTTCAACTCTTAAAAATATGAATTATCATTACCATTAACTCAAAGGATGTATCACAAACACTAAATACACATATATGATAGAAAATAACCCATTTATTGATTTTAGTCAAAATTACAATTTTGCCCCTAGAAGTGTATTACAAGTGTCAGCTAATTCTGGCTTCTAGGGCACATATATCTAATAGATGTGAGCTCAGAGTATCATCCTCTCTAGATGGTCTAGTCCTGCTCTACTGCAATAGCACTGGTTCCATAGCTCAGATGAAGGAACCAAAGGCATACTAGTGGACGAAGCACATCCTATGCTGCTTCCACCTGATCTAGAAGATCATGGATTGAGGTAATGTCGATCTTCAGAAGATCGACAAAAAGAAGAACCTAGCCGACCTCTTCACTAAAACCCTAGCGATAAAAAAGTTTGACAACCATAAGTCAAAGATGGGTATTAGATACTATGCCGAGTGGCTTTAGAATAAATGAAAGTTGTTGAAAAATATGTCCCAAAGTCAATCATCAATCTATTGATGATTGTGCTATATTGTATCTATAATTGATTCATTAATAAATAAAATATATTTTTGATATTTTTTATTATAAAATATTCATCTTCTAATGAACTCTATTATTATGATGAAGTCCTTAGGACTATTTAGCTTCAATAAAGAGAGGATTTATCGATTAGTTCTTAAATCTATTCACGATCAAATGATAGACTGTTAATTAGGATGATAGCATCTATCGAGCATAGATCGCTGTATGCCATATAGGTTGGTTGTTCTTTTAACCAAAAAATATGGAGATATTGGTATAGCATACAGGTAGATATATGGGTACATCATCATTAAACATGGTCAACTCCAGAGCATTCTGCTATCAAGAATATCTCTATAGGATATAGGTATAAGTATCCCTTAGACTTGATATCATCTCAATGACTTGCAAGCAACTCACTAGCTTTGATACCGAATTAATTAAATTTTTAATTCAATAATAGAAGGCTTCTGAATACAGTCAAGTACTTGCAAAGTTAGAGTATTATCAAGATGGAATTGACCAATCCAAGAGTTGGAGAAGAATGTATCACTGTATTTTAATATAGCAAAACCTTGGCTAGGATAATCCATCTGATGGATTTGATATTTTGAAATATAATATGGACAATCTGATCAAAGTTGATAGTTGAACTCTAAGATATCCTATGAGCATTTTGTTCAAGAGGATGAATTATATGAAAACTATATTCACATGCATTTTAAGAATGTTGTTCTACATATTCGACCTATCCGACCATCAAGTATCATTACTAAATGGTTATTTTGATTAGTACAAGAATCAATTCCTATGCTACTGACTTAGATTTAGATTTATGAGGTCACACATATTAGATTTTATGAGCTGATCGGATGGTTGATCAACGATTAAGAATCGTTCTAAGATTAAATGATCAATACGATCAATATTTAACCTAGTGCAAATATTACAGGAGGATTGATTAGTAATTAGATTACTAATTGACTTAATTTGATTAAGTTAGAGGACTGAGATTAAGTCTAATTAAATATAATTTAGTTAGATATAGTTTGGGCTTGATTGGATTAAGTCCAATTGGCTTATTGAATAAGTCAAGTGCAAGAAAAAATTAGTCCTAGTTCAACTAAGACTTAGATTAATCTAATTTTTTAATTTAATTTAATCTAATCTAATTAAATTTTTAATTAAATTAGGGGATAATTTAATTTGGTTGACTTGATTTTGATTTAATTTGGTTTGAGAAACTACTTTGATCAAGTCATAGATGGAATCCTAGCAAGACTAGGATTCCACCTTGCGCCACCTTAGCCCCTTACGCCTCATGTCCTCTTTCTCGTTTATTTGTACGACAAAAATCTACTCTCCTAGGTATCTCACGCACGCCCCTTCTCTTCCTCTCCTTGTCTTATGGCAATTTGTTGTGAACCAGGTCAAAGAAAGAAATTTGAATATAGTTTGAATTTTTCTTTGAAAAAGTTTTAGAGAACTAAAACTCCTCCCATGCATGTTGCCAACCATCCTTATTTTTTCTAGTTTTTTTATGGGAAAGAGGAGAATTTTGTATGACATCTAATGGTGGTCAATGCCAAAAAGAAAGGAGGGGGCGCCCAAGTTGGGTGCCCCCAACTATTTGCCTATTTTGATTTTTCCTAATCTAAGAGTTTGACCCAACAAGGATTCTACTTGGGCACCCCCAATTATTTGCCTATTTTGATTTTTCCTAATCTAAGTGTTTGACCCAACAAGGATTCCTCTATATTTCTCTATTTAGGATGAATTTTGGATTGATTTTTGGATATGTTCTAGACCATTGAGAGACCTTTGGGGTGTGTGAAAATCAGGAAAGACTATTTGGGCATTAGGGTTCCATAGACACCAAAGTAGGTGTTTAAGTGAGAGCAAAAAGAAGAAGAAGTGGGTCTTCTTCTAAGGTTGTTGTGTTCACCTCTTTCCTTCATCTTTCTTTGAGTTTTTTTAGAGTGTCTCATATCTAAAACCTTCTCTCATCCTTCTCTTCTTTGAAAGAGTCCAAATCTAGAAAAAGAAGATATCTGATCAACCATCAAAGAAGGATCAGTAAGTACTAGTATACTGTACTGATTTTCTACACCAAGATTTTTGATTATGATCGTGGGCTTGTGTGGACGATTCCTAGAGGTCGGATTTGTGTATAGCTCGTAACTTCATCCTCAAGTTTGGATCAGCAAGTTAGAACATTTAACTTACACAGGTAATAGATCTATTATTTTCATACCTGCATTAAATGTAGCATATATACATATTGATGTGATCAACATATTTTAGTTTTTTTTTAGATTTTAATTTTTGATTTAATAACATATCATGATCATGTAATAGATCTTAGATCTAGGATATTTTTTGATATTTAAAATTAATTTTAATTAATTTTTTTCTTCCGCTGCTTGATCTTAAAAAAATTTTAAGATCTAACTCTAAAATCCTAGATTTGGTTTCTTCACCCAGCTCCCCACTGAGGGCTCCATCCCATCCACAGATGACTATATCTATGATGAGGTACTCGATAGGAGATCTAGCTATGTTATGGAATTGAAATATGGGATTATGGCCTCTAGCTCCACTCGAACAGTACATGTTTCTTGTGATGCTTGTCTACATGAGATGGAGAGAAGACATGCTGAGATCGAAACGAGACATCAAGAGAAGATAGCAGACCTACAGCGGGCTAATGCTAAGCTTTTGTCCTAACTTGCAGCATTTGGGATGAAGTTTAATGAGTTATATCGCCGTATGCCTCTCCCACCGATTTTGATGTTTCTGTCGATGCTTATGATCATGACTCCATTGATGATGATGATAATGAGTGTCCTCTATGATCGATATTATTTTATATTATTTTTAATCAATATATTTTCATCATTTATTAGATAATTAGTTTGTTAACTTAATTTTTTAATTTAATATAGGTCTATGATATGTGACCGAACATATAGAGTTTTATTTTGTTTCGATGTATATATTTTTTATATGACATTCTTTATGATTGTATATATCTTTTATATTGGTTGTACGTATGATATATATATATATATGTGTGTGTGTGTGTGTGTGTGTGTGTGATTTTATATGGATGTTTTAATATGAATGAAATTGATTTTGGCATGTGTTTATTTATCTAGAGATTTTAAAGTAAAAATGAAGAAGATAGATATTATGTTCATTTGTCTATAGGTTTTAAAAAATTAGCATAAATAAAATTTATTTTTTTTAAATAATTAGCGATGCAAAAGAAAACATAGATAAAGAATTATAGCGATGCTAATTAGCATCGATAAATCCAAAGTAACCATCGCCAAACAACATACCAGCATGTCATCTTTAGTCATGCTTACCAATGACCGACATAAGTAAACATCGCAAATATTTACCTACATAAGATAAATATAGATAAATCCAAAGTAATCATCTTCAAATAGCATGCCAGTGTGCCACCTTTAGCCACACTTACTAATTACTGACGTAAGTTTATGTCGCAAAATATTTATCAATGTAAAATAAGTGTAGGTAAATCAGATATTGGCGACATAAATATTGTATCGCTAATAGTTTACTGATGTTGCCGTTGCATTACAAAAAAAAAAAATTTCAACAATTTGTTAGCATAGAAAAATCTTGATTCTTGATGTAAATTTTCATCGATAAAAATTATTTTGTCGATATTTAGGTTGCATACGTAAAACTTATTTTCAACGCTCAAAAAGCGTAGCTAAAAATAATTACCGAGGTTTCTTTTAACATCGATGAAATTAGTTAAACGTCAGTAAATGAAATCAACGATGGCACTTTTGTCGATGGATTTTTATCGATGAATTTTACATCGATAGAAATAATTAGCGATGCTTTTTTGAGATTTATCTATACTTTTATTATGCAGCTAATTATTCTTTTTTTGTAGTGGTTCAAGTGCTACATATCTCGAATAGCTGCTATCAAAGTCTACACTTGCTACATAAGCAAGTTGAATTGGTTAGCAATCATCACCTCAGAAGGTAGTGTGCGGTTTGAGATTTTTGAGGGCTAAGTCAAGAGTCATTGGATTCTTGATGATGTTGGTCGGCGGCGGATAGATAATTATTATTTTTTAAATTTCATCTTTTTTAAATTGCTGAAAAAATTTTAAAGCTCCTTCCTCTAGCATTAATCAGCTACCAATGAATTATATATTGCACAGGCTCTATCCTACAACTAAAGAAGATGATCAAGGAGTTGCCAAAATATATCTGGCAAGGAACTTTTTGATGTTTAAGTCAGATAGAGTTTTAAGAAAAAATAAGAAAGATTTGAGAGAGAGTATAAAAGGAGCATGGTAGAAAGATTTTCATACCTGAGGATCCCATGCTTGATATTTATAAGAAGAGGGTGCCAATCTCGCATGGTTAGGATTGTATAATTTTTGGATTAGCAGCTAAGATCTTTTATTTTTGCCAATCAAGGCAACTGTGGCTTTACTTTTTTAGTGCACTGAGATCATACCAAGCTGCAATCAATTACATTGTTATCATGCTAATCATTCAAAGATTTGGTCAATTAATTTCATGGAATACATATCATCATCTAATAGATGGTTGAGCTAGCAAATGAGATTTCAAAGAACGACGAATTCGGGCTGTATCAATTTTTATGGTCATGTGTTATATGGAGATCAAATATTACTTCAACATATCGTTTGTTTGTGACCATAATACCAGTAGGAAGTGCTTTAAAAATAAAAAAATTAACCTCAAAATTCTTATATAATTATTCAAATTTTACTGAAGCACTTAGGATGCATTTTGTTATATTTTTTAATTTTTAATTTTTAAAAATATTTTTTATTTTTTAAATTTTTGCTATTAAGTAAAACTAAAAAAAATAAAAAATATGTTTGGTAACTATATTATTATAAAATAAATAGTAATTATATGTAAAATAAAAAATAAAAAATAAAAAATTTTGCTTTACATATAAAATAATTATTTTAATTTTTTTAAATTTTAAATTTTTATTTTTTATAATATTACTAAATATTTTTTTATTTTTATTTTTTAAAAATTAAAAAATAAAAAAATTAATAGCTAACTAAATGTATTCTTATTTTAAAAATTATTTAGAAATATTTGATATTAAAGGAGTAGTAAATAAAGTCTGTTCCAAGGTAATTGGATGTTGTTATTACCGTTACGGTAAGGGTTCAGAGGCGTCAATTATCCGGTTTAGCCTGGTCCGTGGAATGCTTTCGTGCGGGTCCCGCTTCCATCCGGGATTTCTCGCTTCCGTCCTGCCGGAGGCTTTTCTCATTCCATCAGATTCACAGTATCGCTAACGTGGCACTATCTTACTGGCTGACTGTACCTCTCAGATCAAATTCAAATCCCGCTGGCTCAAGCGGCGGCGCTGGGGGACGTAACCAAACACCATCCCAGCCTTTCCATCACATCTCATGTTGACCCAACGAATGACCTGCATCGTTTTGCTGACGTTCGCATGACGCCCTCCCCTTCCCTCTAACCCAGCCCACTGGATTGCCCGTTTGGTTCCGTCGAAACCACCGAACCCTTTCCCCCTCCAATTAGGTCCAAGTAGGCTACCATACAAACACCAAATCTGACCCATTGAAATTAGATCAGACGGCTGTTCTAACAGACCCACATCGATTATAGCGTGTATCGCAAGGACCCCACACCCGCGCCCCATCCGCCGTGGTAGAGGCAGTGCAGACCCCCACGCCACCGCGTCCAAACCCTAACCCTAACCCTGGTTTTAATCCCGACCCCAGATCCGGACCCAAACCACAAGCCCCATCTCCAAGAGCTCGAAACAAAGCTTAGTAAAAGAGCAGCGGCAGCGATGCCTACGGCCGAAGAGGAAGAGGAGCGCGCCGTCGTGGAGGACGATGACGATGACGACATGGTGGGCGACGACACCGAGGAGGACGAAGAGGAGGACTACGAGGACGAGGACGCCGAGGCGGCGCCACCGCTGACGGCCGCGTCGGCGCCTCCTCTTCCTGCCCCCGCCAACTCTGCCGCGGCGGCGGAGGAGAACCTCAACGACTCCACCCCCTCCACCTCGTCCTCCTCCTCCGATCGCGCGGCCCCAAATCCTAACTCTAACCCCTGCACCGCGGCAGATCCCCAGAACGGCGCCATCCCTGTCCTTCCAATCTCCACCGCCGCCCCCGCCGCTGCCGCGGCGGGCAACCTCTTCACGCCGTCCTCCTCCGATCCGGTTCCCCAGCCCTCGGAGGACAGTAAGCCGGTCCCGGTTGCCGTCGCCGTCGCCGCCGCCGTCAGCGGATACGACGACTCCCGGCGGCTCTTCCAGAGGCTATGGACCGACGAGGACGAGATCACGATCCTGAAGGGATTTCTAGAGTTCACGGTGCGGCGGGGCACCACTTTCGCCTCCCATCAGTACGACACTGGCCCCTTCTACGAGGAGATCAAGAAGGAGCTCCAGCTCGAGTTCACCAAGAACCAGCTCGTTGAGAAGCTCCGCCGGCTCAAGAAGAAATACCGGAACGTCGTCGGCCGGATGCGGTCCGCGGGAAAAGATTTCGCCTTCAAGAGTCCCCATGAGCAGGCCATCTATGACATAGCTCGCAATATCTGGAGTGCCAACGTCAAGAGGCCTCGCGACAGCGACGATGATGATCTCAACACACCGAACAATGCCTCCTATACCATCGAAGCTACCTCCGTTGCTGCTGATGGAGCCATGAATTCTGACCGGAGGATGTCGAGATCGCGGAGGCGTTTCAGAAGGGGAACAGCAGAAGAGGCGGCAGCACCAACGGTGGGGGTACCTGTAGAGAATTCAGTCCCAGCAACCCAAGTGCCTTCGTCGGAAGCTGCTGCGATTCCTGGCATCATCGAGGAGACGGTGAAGAGTTGCCTCTCGCCGCTGTTCAAGGAGCTGATATACTCTGCAACCGGGGGGTCGCTCGGTGGTGGGGCTGCTCTCTTGGGGCTGGGACTTGGAGGTGTTGCAGCGGCGCTGAGCCCGCTGCCATTGAGCCTTGGTGGAAGCCCAGCGAGTCTTCCAGCCCCGGGGACCGCCGCGGATGAGAAGTGGAAGAAACAGCATATCCTGGAGCTGGAGGTGTACTTGAAGCGGATAGAGCTCGTGCGTGACCAGATCAAGTCTACCTTGGAGGACCTCAAGTCCTTAGGGAGCTGATCGGATAAGAGGTTTCATTCCAATACTTGTACTTTTAAGTTATGGATCTTCTGTTTTCATTTGTAATTCTTAGTTTGAGAAGCTCTGTGTTGTGTTGTTAGAAGGTACAGAGGACTTTTGAGATAACCATCTTTCCTTCCTTCTAGTAATCTCCATTCGGCCATTCGGTTTGATTCCTTTTACGTATAAGAAAGATTACCTGGGGAACAGGTGGAAAAAAAACGTGGCCACTTTTTGCCTGCATTATTTTAATGGTTGTCCAAACTGATTGGAGGTTATAGATTTGTTCATATTTACGCTTAAGGCTTTAGAATGTTTGGACGAATAAGAGTTAAGTCATCTTTGAATGTGAACCTGCATCAGGGATTATGAATTAGTGTTAGAGAAGGGTTGTTTATGCAAAGGGGTTCTATCTTAACCCTCTGTCTGCAACTGTAACGGAGGTGTTCAGCGGCATGTCTGAAATGATTGATCCAGAATGCAAAATGAAAGGAAGTTTTGGTTTGTTAAAATTCCATCCTGACCTTTATGGACAAAGTTAGAATGTCGGTGCTTTCTCTGTTTTCCTCTTGATATCAAAGAATGTTGGTGTTTGGGCTTGTCGATTTTTTTGTAAGTGGAAAGGCAGATGCTTTGAAGCATTCAAGTTTTGGAAGATCTAAAGCTATAAATCACAGCCTCGAAGCAATTCATGGTTTGACATCAGGGAATCCTTACCGGAAGCATTAAAAAAGGGCTACTGTTTTCTTATGTAATTTATGATGAAGACAGTATACATTTTTTTTAATTTCCTAGAAAGTAATATGCTTTGCATATTAAATGTGTGTGCATTTAGTATTTATTTACGCTGCTTATCTATAATTTACATCTTCCTGCATCAGTTTTCCCATGATGTTCATTTTCTCTGTAGTTTTTCAATTTCAAATCTTTTTAATAACAACTTACGACCCGAAAAATATTTTGTTCCATGGAATTTGGCGTTTTTATTTTTTTAACCTTTTTTTTTTTTTTTGGCTACAATCTCGGCTGGCTGGATGAAACAGCCTAAAACAGATGATTATAATTATGAGGATCCTTTTTAATGATCCATCATAATTCGTAAAAAAGGAATTACATTTATCCATTTGGTGGGATGGTGGAATCGAGAAGTAATTGATTTATTTTGAGAGGACGTGGATTCAACCTATATATGAAAGAGTAAAGGGTCAATATATGCCTGTGAAACCTTTATTTAATCGGATTACAATATTTTGGCATGGTTGAAATGGCTGTAAAATATGGATTCATTGTATACTGCGCTAGCTTCAAAAAAAGAAGAAGCATTATTTAGCATTAAAATCATATTTTTACTCGTTGGATTTTAACTTACATATTTAACATGAGCACTTGATGGATTATACCTTTCATATTTAACATAAGCATTTGAGAATGTTTAAAACTAAATTCTTGTTTATTTGCATGTGGATGATATTGCATACGTTCCACTAAAATGTTTGTTAGTATTGATGCGAGAATTGCTGGATGCTAGAGTGGACGGGTCGGATGAGACTCCCGGAGGTGAGATCTACACAAAAGTCCTAATCAAAAGTTGTAGCGGCGAGGATCCTCCGATATTTGAATCAGAATCTTGTTCAATAGATGGAGGAGCATGAGAGTTAGAATAATGTCATACTTTTCTTGGAATTCTCTTTTGCTATCTTATGGATAGAAGGCCGAAACTCTAATTGGTAAGTTGATTGGCACAATTCTGCTTGATCAGGGCGAGATTTATGCAGGATGGCGAGATTATCGTTCAAGATTCTCAGGACGTGGTGGTTATGGTTGCCTTAATAAATTTGCAACAGCTATCATTTGGCAAGTATTTGAGTTTTAGTTTGATGTGCCAACGAGATGTCATTGAGGCATAGATTGGTTGGTGATGATTAGGGATCGATCGCCTGGTGTCATCATTAGGAGCTGAGTTCTATTTAGTCGATCGATCAAGTGAACTATCGATCATTACACAAGAATCATTGAGCAATACTCAACATATCTTATCTACTTAGGATATGTAATATTGACTGGATGGTAGTCGAGGTTTAGCTTAGGAAGAACTATGATTGACCACGAGTCGGTAAGGATTTCGAATAATGGGTCTATCGTGATTGATCATTCCTGGGCTTTGGGCTATTACATATCATCGGTCGATACGAGATTTTTTTTGACACATGCTCCCTACTCTGGAGTTTGAGCTTTGGTCGGACTATTACATATCATCGATCGATACGAGATTTTTTTTGACACATGTTCTCTACTCTGGAGTCTGAGCTTTGGTCGAATGAAGGGAGTATATCTGCTCCTTTAGACCAAAGATATGAAAAAACCCTCAAATTGGTGGGACGGACATGACTCTTGAGTGAGAGATGAGAAGATGTGGCTCAATCATTATGATGGAATTAAATGAGCATTGTTTCAAAATTTTCTTTATGAATTGTGGTGTTGATTTATCTAATCGACGGCAGTGGTAAACCAAATAAGAAGGCGCCACATGGGCCACATGCTACAGGTTGTTGGTAGGAGATGGTTCAATATCCGGTCATTACTTTCTCTCGATTGCCAATAGGGAAGATATCTTTTATCGACAATTTCTAGATCCTTCTATCTTTGTTCTCTTCTCTTTTGCTTCTTTTATCAGGAGTGGCATTATATTAAACTTGCCTTTCGTTTTTGTCTTCGGTGTGGTTTTTTCGGAGCAAGAGACTCTTTCTTCCATATATATTGCGGTCTTCTATAGTCGCTTCCAAAGATATTTTCTTGCTATCTCACATCTTCGTTCTATTTTTCCTTATCTCTTTGGTGGATTTTCCCTTAGATTATTTTTTAGCTTTTCATTTGAGTATGGCCAAGCAGAGCGAAGTCGGGCTTGATGTCTATAGTTCCATACAATTCAGACGATTTAAGTCGGATCGGGCTGGGTATAGAGTTCCTCTAGGTTTTGATCTTGAGCTCCCTGGGGTCGCTGGCCGTGCAAATAATCCACCTCCTGGTCGACTTTGTGTGTGGGAGGAGGCACTTTGAGTGGGCTTGAGGTTTTCGATTTCTCCTTTCATTCTTAATCTCTTCCATTTTTATGATTTTTCTCTTTATGTAATCATCCCAAACTCTTTTAGATTTATAGTACGATTTTTGGTTGTTTGTGTTTTAATTAATGTACAACCATCCATCTCTCTCTTTCGTTCTTTTTTCATCATTAAAAAGCATCCTCATACCAAGAGTTGGTGGTATTTCTTTTCTTAAAGGGAGATAACTCCTTTAATTATGGATACTCCCTCCATTCATGGGTGGAAGGAGTGATTTTTTTTTTTCTCAACTTCCTTTGGGGTTGATTGGAATTTGCTGAGTTGAGGTTGGCCCAAGGTTTTCGCTCATCAAATTTTGAAATTGAGGGCTGAGGAAGAAGGTCATTTCAAGATCCTTAAGGACTTCTGTTGGAAAATGTATCTTAAAGTCAATCATCTAGGTTGTAGATGATTGAGTTAATTATAAATATACTTAAATTATTATAATAAATAAAATTATTATTTTTATTTTCATTATTTTTATGCATCTTTCTGTAATAAATTTTTTTATGATGAATGACTATTTAGACTCGACAAAGGAGGATTTGTTATTTAGTTCTTAAACTTATTCACGATCAAATGATACATTGTTACCTAGGATGACAATGTATCGAGTGTAGGTCATTGTGTGCCATATGCGTTGGTTATCCTTTTAATTAAGGAGTATGATGTACTGATATGGCATGTAGGTAGAGATACATTTCACTGAATGTGATCCAACTATAGAGCTTTTTACTGTTGAGAGTTGCTTGCGAAGGATATGGATATAAGTGTTTCTTAAATGTGAGATCACCATCGTGGTTTGCAAGCAACTCACTATACTTAGGTACCGGACTATCTGAATTTTTAATTCAGTGATGAAAGGCTACTGGGTGCAGTCAAGTATTTATAAAGTTGATGTGTGGGTCGAGATGGGATTGACCCCTTCAAGTGTTGGAGCAAGTGCATCATTGTATTTCAGTTTAGCAAAATCTTGATCGGGATGGTTCATTCGATGGACATTGAATTTTAAAATATATTATAGATAATTTTTTAAGATTGACAATTAAATTCTAGATTATCTTTTGAGCATTGAGGTCAAAAAAATGAATTATACGATAACCATATGCCACAGGTTCGTCGATGTTGCATTGCGACTATTCGATCTATTTGGATGTCGGATATCATTGCTAGATGGTCACATCGATTGGTATAAAAAATTAGTTCTGTGCTACTAGCTTAGGGTTCGAATCTATGAGATCACATACAATAGGAGTTCCTATCTGATCTGATGGTTGATCAAGAGTCCTAATGGTTTAAGACTCTGTGGTCAAGAGTTTCACTAGACTAAAACTCTATGATCAGAAGTTTCACTAGACTAGAACTCTATCTTTATGGGTCCTACTGGATTAGAATTCTGAGTCTTACTTATCTAGAACTCTCTGATCAAGAGTTTCACTGGTTTGAAACTCTGTGATCATGAGTTTCATTCATTTGAGATACTTCGATCAAGAGTTTCACTCGTTTGTGACTCTTTGATCAAGAGTTTTATATAAATGGGATTCTATTTTTCAGACACCCATCCGATTTGAATTCTATATTTATTGGAGGATTAATTAGCAATTAGATTGCTAATTAGCTCAATCTGATTGAGCGATGATGATTCGATCAAATTTGATTGAATTTGATTCGATTGGATTTCACTTGATCAAGTCATGAGATGACCTAATCACTAAGAAAGATTCAATCCTGATTTGATCAGGGCCTGGACCTAATTAATTTTTAATTTAATTAAAAATTAATTAGATTGGATTAAGCCTTATTTGGTTGGGTTTAACCTAGTCTAATTGACTTTGGATAAATAAGTTTGGTTGAAACCAATTTGGAAAGGTCAAAATTAGATTCAAATTTTGAACTTTATTCTCCCTACACCATCCTACTTTGACCCACACCTATTCTCCACGTGAATTCTAAATTCATGAGAATTTTTCCACACCAGATGAGTGTTTGCGCCTCCCCTATTCCTGCCTTTGACCTGGTCCACTCGTTGGATTAGGCTTGGATTACTTGAATTTTGAATTTCAAATGGAAGAAAGTTGAAACAAGTTCAATCTCCCTACTTTATCCATTTCTCACGCCTTCCTTATGTTATTGCCGCACTTTTTCATGGCAATTTTCAGTGTGGATGTAGAAGGAGAGTCCTTTTGCTCATCACCCACCTGATTGGGGCATTAGAAGTGGATAGGAACTCCATTGGAATTTAAATTCAAGTGGTTAGTCACAAACACCTAACCTCTTATCCTTATCCTTTCTCCATGCTTTTCCCACTGCTTCACGCCCATTTAAAATGTGAGTTTTTTTGTGCATGGGGAGAAGGAAAGCTTTCAGGAGTGAGAAGTCCAGAGTTAAGGGGCACTGGGTTTTGGGCAAGAGAAAATACCATTGTAAGAAAGGTTCTTGCGTTAACTTCACTCCTTCCACCTTATCTTCTACACGCAATTCCCACATGTTGTTGCTCATTTAAATTTGGTTTTCTTTTGGGCGTACATGAGAGTAAGAGAGGCTTCGTGAGGGAGCTTTCCAGATAAAGGGGTGCTACTTCTGAGCATGGAAAAATCTAGGAAGAGTGAGTGTGATTTTCTTACGCCAAATTCTATCTCTCATGCCATATATATTTTTCTTTTATTTGGATCCTCCTTTTAGATGCAATCTAAGTGGGGTTTCTATAGATAGGGAAGTGCTTCATTCATGAAAATTTGTTTCATGAAAAATTTCCATAAAGAGTGGGCGTGAGAGCAATTTCTAGGTGTCAAGGTTTTTGGATGTGCGAAACCCTAGGGTTAGGACTCAATGTTCGGGTGGAGAGATTGAGCGCTGTAAGTGCTCGATCATCACCAAATTTCACACACCACCTTATCATCCTCCAAAGCATATCCTCTGATTTTCTGGAGTATTTGAAAGATCAAAAAAAAGGTTGTCAATTGGATCGATGAAGATCAGCCATCGAAGGCCTCGATAAGGAGCTAGCACTCTGATGGTGCTGGTTGGGATCAGGAGCTCCGTGTGGACACACCGTAGAGGCCAAACATGTATGCAACTACAGCATGATGTGAGGATTTCATTTTGTGATTTTGGATTGCAGAGATTATTTACTCGCACATAAGTATTGTGTTCTAAACACAATTCGATCAGCAAATATGATTTGTTGATCGAATGCATTTAAATTTTCTATTACATATCAGCATGTCTAGATCCTAAGTAGGATTTTATGATTTGATCATAGCATGCATAGAATTAATAGTAGATTAATTTTAACTTCTGTGCAATAAAATTTTTGAAAATATATGCTTTAACCCTGCTCATTTTTCAATAATGGTATTAAAGCCAAGTTCGTTTGACATGTTTTAATATATAATTAAAAAATTAAATGCTTACATATTTGATATGTTAGATCCAAATAACTTAGTAATCGAGGATGAATAAGCCACCAAGCTGTCCGATTATAAGAGATAAGTATGGTTTAAAGGTTATCTCTTCCCATTCAATGAAAATCTCTTATAGTGGTAGGGGAGCCACCGTGAATTCATTCATTAAGATAAATAGTAAAAAAAAATTATTTATTAAAATAATTTTAATTAAAAATTAAATATGAATATATTTGATTGGATCTAAAATCTGATTCATGATTTAATTTTTATTATATTTTATTTTTTATTATGAAACTAGCAACAAGTTGCTGTTTATGAAATGAGCTGATCCATTTGTGAAACGAGTCAATCCATTTAGTGAACAAAAAATAAAAATCTTTTAAAATTTAAAAATTATTTTTGAAATGCCGAATCCTATTTCATCAGTCTAAAATTTAGTTAAAAATTAAATATTATCTCATAGGATCTAGAATTGTGAAATAAAGATTCTAAGATATTTGCATAAGCTGTAGATTATGAATTAGGTCTATTACTTGGGTTAGATCTAAGGTTAGTTGAAGAATGAATTAAATTAGAAAAATTGATCAAATCTAACCAAATATTGAATTAGATTAGATCAAGAATTCTCTAGACTCAACTTCAATAGTTGTAGTTGGATGAGTCCATATCTTTAACAAAGATCAAGATGGACTTGATTTATGGCTATGCGATCGAGCCCATAATCACTAGATTGATTAGATTGAATCTAACTAATCGGTTGATATCTAAGGTAAGTTTAGAAGTTAAGATCAGTGATTTTTAATTGAGAGCTACTCGCACTGATTCGATTTTTGATAAGTTAATAGCATATTCCTTTCATTGATTTTACTTACTTGGCCAACATGGTCGATTAGAATTTGATTAGATCATTTGATGATTTGAGTTTACCCATGTCATTAGGAATCAGTTTGACTGATTTCAATCAGTAAAATTGAATTAGGTGCCCATGGACCTAAATTGATCCTAATCCTAACCTATTGACTTGATGAAGTCAGTGAGAGAAAATAGGTTCATGTCCTTTCTATCCTTAAATCATATGTAATCTAAATTCTCTAAATTATTAGGTCCTTAAAATGACTAAGTTACGAGGATAATCGAGTCATAGCCTTCTATTAAGGTGAATAGTAATGAGTCTAATTTTTTAAGTAAACATTAGAGGTGCCTTACATCTGGTGTTTATTTAGATATTAAAATTATTGTCCATCATATGATGATTAGGTCGCAAACTCTGAATGGCGATCAGGTTAGCCAGAACTTTCCTTGAATCTGGTCTTCGTTCATTTGATGCACCGAACTCAATCATGTTAATGGTTGGGCCTAATCAGATCTTTTCAATGGAGACCATAGCCTATTGAATTATCTTCTGGGGCAAATCTAAATACTAAAAATTATTTTAAAAAAAAATTAGTTATGAATCTACCTGTAGATGCACATGGGTTGGCTTGAGCTTTTCTTGGGCTCGTTTGTAGTCTATGTGGATTTCAATACCCACTAAGGAGTTAGTGTAATTCCTCGAATTGAAGGTAGAGGCTACCAATTCATAAAAATAGTGAAAGGGCCTTTAGACTAGAGTCCAAGTCTTTAGGATTAATTAATTCAAATACTAATAAGGTTTCAAGTTTTTTCTTTCAGTTAAATAGAATGGCTAGTGTAAGTCTGCTCCATTCACTATTGGACAGTGATAAGCTTTTAGAACCTAATTACGAGGAGTCTAGTGTTGACCCTAATCAGACAGATCTGAAAAAAAATTATCCTCTTGATTCGAATAGGCTGAACAGGACAAATCAACAAATGGTTGCTGGTCAAGGTTGTTATATGATAACATCTTACAATTTCTCTATTTATGGTACATCTACCTGAATATTAGATACCGAGAGTCTAATTCACATATACAATTCACTGCATGGATTTTAAATTGGTAGAAAATTTGAGAACAACGATAGATTTCTTAATATTAGGGATGAAAGTAAAGTTTTAGTCCTAGCATAAGAAATTCTTGAGCTTATTTTCAAAATTAATAGTGTCACTTTAAGTGACTGTCATTATTATCCATCTTTTATGATGAACATAATATCTATTGGACTTTTGATCCAAGTTGGTCAGTATTTATCAATAAAAAAAATTATTATGATATCATTATGAATGATGTTACAATAATGCGAGGATTGTTGACCTTCTAAGTGATTTTGATGATGACCAAACATTAAAGCAAATAATTACTAATAAATTTTATTTTAAATATTCAAATATCAGAAGAAAGAAAGTTCTTTGATCAAAATAAGGATGGCACAAAGTGCAATTTAAATCAAGATCAAATTTTCTTGTTTGATAGCAAGAATTTTCTTAAAAATAGTCTTGGAGCATTTTCGAGATGTCTCCTAAAATTTACGAGATGTCTTATGGAGTCTGGCATAGTAAAACAAGATTCTGGCACGGTTTCAAGAGGTCTCAAGTGAAACTCAAGATATCTCTTTCTCAGAAGATAGAAATATCATTTTTACACTTTGAGAATGAGACGTCTCGTAGAGTTTTTGAGAGGTCTTGTGGTCCCGACGAGACGTCTCCCTCAAAATTGAGAGCTCTTGATCTCAGGTGATAGATTTTTTTTCAAAAAATAAATTTTTGAGTGATTGAGAATGAGATGTCTCCTAGTCAAGCTGAGAGGTCTCGAAACACGATAATAGCACTTCAACAAATAATTTTAGATCTTTTTTCGACTCCAACGGCTAGTTCTCACCTTCAACGGCTATGTCAGAGCTTCCAATGGCTAGAACTCCCTTTCCAACCATCTTTAAGGGTATTTAAGGCTAGATAATCAATTTGGAAGAGAGATCAAGGGATTTAAAGAGAAAATCTTTTAGTTTTGGTGAGGAACATTAAAAATCTAAAGAAAAAAAGATAAAAATTGTACATAGATTTCAGTAAGCATTCAAAGTAATCTTCTCCAACATCTTCTATATTCTCTTAAGTACAAATTAAAAAAAAATTAAGCATCGATCGAGCACATCATTAGCCTCTTCTTTAAAATTTAAAGAGTTTAAATTCTATTTTATTTTTGTGCTAAAATTCTCATCTTGTATTTTTATTTCTTTACAAATTCTTTTGGAGGAAAAAAACATAAGGATTAGGCCCATTTAAGCCCAGAATTGGATATTGTAGATTTTAGTTGGTGAGCCTGAAAAATCAACTGAGTTATTAGTGAGCCCAAAAAACTAATAGTGTAAGATTTTGGTTGATGATCCTATGAAAATCAATTAGGTTTGTTTGTAAGCCTGAGAAAATAAACATACTGTAATTAAGGATGGATTATAGTGAAAGTCCCAAGAAAAGCTTGGAGAGTGGATATAGGTGCGAGTTACATTAAACCACTATAAAACTTTATGTATTTATCTTGATGCTTTACTTCCTGTTTTTCTTGCTTTCTTTACTTTGCTATTTTTTATTTGGATTATTTATATTCTTAGTTTGCACACTCTATCTTACTTATGCTATAGCTTAAAGCCTTCACCTCACAAACTTTTTATTTTACTTAAATTAAGGCACATATTTATTTAGAAAGTAAATTTAATTAAAATTTTTATAAGAATTCAATTCACCCGCTTCTTGGGTTGCAATCTTTGGACAATAATTGATATCAAAGTAGATGCTCTTATATTATTTTTTGACCTAACAGTCAAAGAGTGAAAGATCAATGGCAACTCCAAGTGGTATTTCATTTGTTGAAGGATAATTCACTTTTAGACCATCATTTTTTTATGCAATAAATTATTTTTTTAAAAAAATTAAAATAAAAATATTTATACAAGCTTTAGATTATAATTTATGGGGTATTATAACTAGAAGACCACACACATCCATAATTAATGTAAATGATGTTGTTCTTCCCAAGCTCAAAAAGGATTGTGATGAATATGATAAAAAGATGGCTTAATTAAATACAAAAGCCATCCATGTTCTTTACTGTTCTCTTAATGTAAAAAAATTTAATAAAATATCAACTTGTACATCAGTCAAAAAAATTTGAAAATAATTAGAGATAACTCATGAAGAAACAAGCCAAGTTAAAGCGTCCAAAATTAATTTGCTTATTCATAAATATAAAATATTTAAAATGGATAAACATGAATCTATTTCTAAAATATTTTCTAAATTTACTGATATTATCAATGCTCTAAATGATCTTGGCAAAGCCTATACTAACTATAAACTTGTTTGCAAGATTTTAAGATCCTTGCCAAAGGAATAGGAAGCAATGGTGACAACTATATAAGAAGCAAAAGATATTACAAAGCTGTCTCTAGAAGAATTGATAGGTTGACTCATGACTCATAAAATGAACATGGCTCAAAAGGAAGAAGAAGAGGAGCCTAAGATGAAGACCATTGCTTTCAAGTCTATAGCCAAATTCAAAGAAATCGATGAGTTGGAAGAAGAAGAAGATGAAGAAGAGAGTGAAGATGATGATGAGGATATGTCATCTCTCTCAAAAAAATTCAAGAAGTTCCTCATAGAGAGAAATATAAAGAAGAAAGAAAAGAAAGAAGAAAAAAAAAGATAAAATATCACATACTATAATTGCAATAAAAGGGGATACTACAAGCTAGATTGCCCCTACTCAAAAAGTATCGTAAAAGGATCAAGAAAAAAGCTATGCTAGAAATTTGAAAAAACATTGACACTTTAAGCTCAGATGAGAAAAAGAAAGCGAAAAATCTTTGCCTTATGGCCATTAAGAATGAGGTAAATTTTAAAAATTCTTCCAAATTTATATTTGATGAATTGTTGGAAGCCTTTAATGACTTAATGAAAGAATATAAAAAATTAAAGGTTAAAAATAAAAAACTTAAAAAATCTATTTTTCTTTTAATTGATGAAAAGAATAAGTTATTAAATAAAAAAGAAGATATTTTAAAAGAAAAGAATGCCTTAACTAAAGAAAAAGATGAATAAATTAAATCTGAAAATTCTATTGCTAAAGAAAATATTGAGCTGAAAAGAAAATATGAAAATTTAGAATTCTCTCTAGAAGAAAATAAAAATCTTCTAAAAGAAAAAAAATAATTTTTGATAGAAAATAAAAAATTAAGAAGAAAGATTGTGATTTTGAAATCCATAACTAAAAAATTTATCCTTAGCTTCCAAAATCTTCAATCTATGATAAATAATAATAATAAAGTTATTTTCAATAAAATAGAAACTTATTTTAATTCTTGAAGAAAATAGCAACAAACTAAAAATCTAATTACTAGAGTCTCACATAAAAATGATTCAATAGTGTATTTCAAATATAATAAAGTAGGTCATAAAATTTTAGAATATAATTTTAAAAAAATTGGCCATACTTTGGTTAAACAAATTTGGATTTCAAAAAAAACCTTAAGTACTAACTCCAATGGATCCAAAAAAGCTTGGGTACTGTTGGTGCAGAATCTAGTTGATGCCGGATCGAGCTGAAGTTGAAAAAGATGAGGTCGCCATTGGTGACCTGCAAAATAAAGTTCCATCCAGAGTCGATGGTGGTGCCTCTGGTAGGACCCTCCGATGATCAAGTCAGCTATTCTAATCAATAAAAATGGAGTGCTCGGATATAAATTCAGTAAAATTTTGGAAAGAAGAAGAGAGTCTAGAGAAAACGTATCTAGAGGGTTCTTTTTTATAGACGGAGCTTGTTGTAATCGTCCGATAGTGGGCCACTCTAAGCCATGTGAAATTTATTATGGAGAGAGATGTCGCTCGTAATAAACTGATAATGATAGTCATAACGATCTGATAGTGAGGTTGCTTATAGTAGATTGATAAATGACAGTCGTAACCATCTGAAGGAAGTAGGCATTCGAAATTCGATAGAAGAAGAAGTTTGTAAGAAGTTCGGCTTTTAGAAAAATCCGACTGAAGAAAAAATTTAAAAGAAGTTTGACTCCTAGAGAAATCAAACTGAAGAAGATGTTCGAAAGGAGTTCGGCTCCTAGAGGAATCCAACTGAAGGAGAAGTCCAGAAGGAGTTTGGCTCTTGGAGGAATTCGACTACTGGAGGAATCCGGAAGGAGTTTGGCTCTTAAAGAAATCCAGAAGGAGTTCGGCTTCTAGAGAAATCCGACTGCTGGAAAAATCTGGAAGGAGTTCGACTTCTAGAGAAATTCGACTACTGGAGGAATCTGGAAGGAGTTCGGCTCCTGGAGAAATTCGACTCTTGGAGGAATTCGGAAGGAGTTCGGCTCCTGGAGGAATCCGAAAGAAGTTCGGCTCCTGAAGGAATCTGACTGTTGGAGGAATCTGGAAGGAGTTCAGCTCTTGTTAAAATTCGGAAGGAGTTTGGCTCCTGAAGAAATCTAACTGAAGGAGAGGTCTGGGAGGGGTTCGGCCACTGAAAGGAGTCTGAATGCTTGAAGGAGTTTGACTGGGGTTCGACTGCTGGAGGAAGTTCAGGAGGGGTTCAGTCGCTGGATGAGTTTGACTGCTAAAGGAGTTCGGCTAGAGTTTGGCTGCTGGAGGAAGAATTCTTAATCGAAGCTCTTCCATGATTACCAATCGCATTAGGCTAAGCATCAGATTGGACTTCAGTAGGAGCAGGATTTATCTCTAACAATAGTCCCCCCACTTTCGAGTTCAAAATTCGAAAGAAGTACAAAAAAGGCAACTATCAAAGTCCTCTTCTGAATTCTATACCCATTCAGATTGAAGCTCGAAGGAGATCTTATCTCCAGCCAAGGTTGAAGGAGATCTTATTTTCTGTTAAGGTTGGCGTTGAAGCTCGGCGGAGATCTTATCTCCAGCCGAGGTTGACATTAAGTTGATCTTATCTCCAGTCGAGATTGACATTCAAGTTGAAGCTCGGCGGAGAATTCTGATCTTGGGTTCCCACGCTTGCTGCTTGTTGCAGACATCAAGCTCGTTGTGGACGTCGGGCTTGTTATGGACGTCAAACTAGGATCTCTCTTATAAATCAGGATAAGGTTCTGCCTTTTGCATTTGATGTAGTCAGATTATCGTGGAAAAGCACGTGTAAGGATTCTCCATCAAGTCTCTCTTGCAAATCAGGATAAGGTTCTGCCTTTTGCATTTGATGTAGTCAGATTATCGTGGAAAAGCACGTGTAAGGATTCTCCATCGAGCTTCTACCTTCTCCACATTTTTGGTCTATGGGGTTCCGACCTTTGCTCATACTAGGACAAGGTTCTCCTCCTATTCCTAATAGGCTATAGGGGCGTATTTAGGGTTATTGTCTGGGCCTCTCCTCTAATCTTATCTAAAATGAATGAGGCCTTCAATTTTGCTCACATTAGGACAAGATTCTCCTCCTATTTCTGATGGGCTATGGAGGCACATAAGGACCATTGTTAGGGCCTCAATCTTCGACTTTGCTCACGTTAGGATGAGGTTCTCTTCCTGTTCCTAACAGACTGTGGGGGCACATAAGGGCCGTTGTTAGTGCCTCAGTCTTCGACTTTGCTCACATTTGGACGAGGTTCTCCTCCTGTTCCTAACGGACTGTGGGGGCACATAAGGGCCATTGTCAGGGCCTCAGTCTTCGACTTTGCTCATGTTAGGATGAGGTTCTCCTCCTATTCCTAATGGACTGTGGGGGCATATAAGGGCCATTGTCAGGGCCTCTCCCTCCATCTCATCTAAAATGAATGAGGTCTTTGACTTTGGTCACATTAGAACGAGATTCTCCTCCTGCTCCTAATAGACTGTGGGGGCACATAAGGGCCATTGTTAGGGCCTCTCCCCCTATCTCATCTAAAATAAGTGAGATCTTTGACTTTGCTCACGTTAGGATGAGGTTCTCCTCCTATTCCTAACATGGCCATTATTGGTTGCTTCTTCCCTGTCATCACATAGTTTTTGTACTAATAAACAATAACATTAAAATGGAAGAATTTTATTGACGGAAAATTATTGGTAGTACATCCTCAGATTTTCTGAATTCCAAGGTCGTAGGAGCATCTTCCCTCCAAGCTCCTTTAGGCAATAAGTTTCGGGCCGGACGACCTTCTCTACTTTATACAGGCCTTCCCAATTCAGGGCAAGCTTTTTCTGATTCTGAGACTGAGAGATGGCGGCTCGTCGAAGTACTAAGTCTCCCACTCTAAACATTTTACCTCTAACTTTAGAGTTATAGTATCGGACCACCCTCCATCTGTAGGCTACCATCCGAACCTGGGCATCCTATCTTTTTTCTTTCAGTAGGTTGAGGTTGACTCTGAGGTCCTATGAGTTACGCTACTCATTGAAGGCTATGACCCATGCTGATGGGAGCTTAAGCTCGATTGGGATGACTGTCTCCATTCCAAAAGTCAAGATGAATGCTGTTTTTCTAGTCGATAGCCTTTGAGTAGTTCGATACGCCCAGAGAATGTGGTAGAGTTCGTCCGCCTAGGTCCTCCTTGCTCTATTGAGCCTTATCTTGATGCCTTGCAGCAGGGTTCGGTTGGTTACTTCAGCCTTTCCATTTGCCTATGGATGAGCTACCGATGTAAAATGATGAGAGATGTTTAGATCTTCGCAGAACTCGATGAACCTTATCCCAATGAACTATCGCCCATTATCTATTATTAGAGTTCAGAGCAAACTGAACTGACAGACGATTGACTTCCAGACGAAGTCCTATATCTTGGCCTCGGTAATTTTTGCTAGTGGTTTGACTTCGATCCATTTGGTGAAGTAGTCGATAGCGATCAGGAGAAACTTCTATTATTCGGATGCCGTCGAAAAAGGGCCAAACATATCCATTCTCCATTACATAAATGGCCAAGGTGCACTTAGTGGAGTAAGCTCGAAGGCTGACTGTCTTTGTAGGTTTGCATTCTTCTGACAATGGTCATATTTTTTGACATACTCCATAGAATCATGGTATAAGGTCGACCAATAGTACCCTTATCAAAGTAGTTTTCGTGATAGGGACCTAGCTCCTACACGACTTTCATAAATTTTCTCTTTACTTCCCATATGCGAAGTCAGCCTCTGAAGGTCAGAGACATCTCAGCAGTGACAGTGAATACGACCTCTTATATAACTTGTCCTCATACAAAACATACCAGGAGGCTTGATTCTTGAATTTTCGAGCTTCTTTCGGATCACGAGGAAGAACTCCCTCTTTGATATAGATAACTAACGGGTCAATCTAGCTTGGCTCGAACTCCATCTGCATAACGAACTGTGATTTCTCCAAGCTTGGGTATTTTAGAGTTTCGAAAAATACTTTTTTGCACAGTTCGGCTAGAGCTAAAGTAGCCTTTTTAGAGGGGAGGTTGGCTTTTATATTTTCTGCTCTCGAAATCTGTTGAATGTCAAAATTGCCAAAGTCCAGAGTCAAATCCTTTACTTTCTCAAGATATTTCTTCATACTTTCCTCCCATGCTTCATAGTTGCCACTAACTTGGCCGACCACTAATTAAAAATCACTATAGACTTGAAGCCGATCTACTTTTAACTCTCTTGCTATTTTTAGTCCAACGATCAACGCTTTATATTCGGCCCCATTATTAGTTGCAAAAAATTCAAAGCATAGCACGTACTCGACGACAGCTCCCTCGGGACTGACTAAGACTAATCCCGCACCTACTCCAGCAGAGTAGGATGAACCATCCACATACAAGGTCTAAAAACCTTCAGGAAGGTCGGCATTCTCTTTGGGGGGGGCTCGGTTGCAATAGTAGAGCTCCAATCTTATTCTATTCAAGCTCAGTGTTGACGCAGAATCTGGTCGTCGTTGGAATCCGCTGGAGTGGAGGTCGATGAGATCGCCGTTGGGGACCTGCAAAATAAAGTTCTGTCCGGAGCCGGTGGGGGGGTGGCTCTGGCAGGATCCTCCGACGATCAAGTCAGCTCTGGCCAACAGAAATAAAGTACTCGGAAATGAGTTTCACAGAGCTTGGAGATGAAGAGGAGATCTTAGAGATCTGAGTTCAGAGAGTCAAAGAGTCGAGTTAGCGTATCTGGAGGATCTTTTATAGGCGGAGCTTAATTGATGGTGATGGCCATACCATTTGGTAGCGAGCTGTTGGGGCCGCATGAAGTTCGGTACGGAGAGGAAGGCATCATCAAGTGGATAGTGACAGCCATACTGGCAGGTCATGGGCTGTATGGGGCTGGTTACGGAGAGAGTGGTGTCCCTAGTTATGGCGGTCATGTTGTCCGATCTCGTCGCCTGTCGCAGATGGATGGTGACAGTTCGTCCAGAGAAGCTTGGACTTATGGAGGAGTTTGACCGAAGGAGAAGCTCGAAAGAAGTTCAGCTTCCGTAGGTGCCTGGTTGGAACGATGCGGAGAGAGTTTGGCTCTCGTGGGAGTCCGACTGAAGCTCGATGGTTTAGGAGTTTGGCTAAAGCCCGACCGCTGGGAGTCCGAAGGAGCTCGACTGCTAAGCAGTTCGATCGACTGCTAGGAGTCCGAAGGAGCTCGGTCGCTAAGCAGTTTGATTGGCTGTAACAGTTTGGCCAAGACCCATCCGCTGAAGCTCTTCCGTGGCTACTGACCGCATCAGGCTGGGCACCGAACTTGACTTCGGCAGGAGCGGGGTTTATCCCCAACAATAGCTCCCCCACTTCCGAGTTCAAAACTCGAAGGAAGGGAGTGCAGAAAAGGTGACTGCCGAAGTTCTCTTCTGCTCTCCATGCTGGTTCAGGTCGAAGCTCGGAGGAAATCTCATCTCCCACTAAAGTTGATGTCAAAGTTGAAGCTCGAGGGAGATCTCATCTTCGATCGAGGTTGAGGTAGGCCTCGTCTGCTGCGATCGAGGTCGAAGGTTGAGCTCCTCGGGGCGATATTGTCTCCAACAGTCGAGGTTAATATGGGCGCTCGGGAGAGATCTGATCTCAGGATGAGGTTGTCTCCGATCTTATCTCGGGCCGAGGTTGACACGACCGCTCGGGAGAGATCCTATCATAGCCGAGGTTGAAGTTGAAGCTCTCCAATCGAGGTTGACACGGTCGCTTGGGAGAGATCCTATCTCTAGCCGAGGTCGAAGTTGAAGCTCTCCAGTTGAGATTGACATGGTCGCTCGGGAGAGATCTTATCTCTAGCCGAGGTTGAAGTTGAAGCTCTCTAGTCGAGGTTGACACGGTCACTCGGGAGAGATCCTATCTCTAGCTGAGGTCGAAGTTGAAGCTCTCCGGTCGAGGTTGACACGATCGCTCGGGAGAGATTCGATCTCAAGACGAGGTTGTCTCCGATCTTATCTCTGGTCGAGGTTGACACGACCGCTCGGAGAGATCCTATTTTTAGCCAAGGTCGAAGTTGAAGCTCTCCAGCCGAGGTTGACACGGTCGCTCGGAAGAGATCCTATCTCTAGCCGAGGTCAAAGTTGAAGCTCTCCAACCGAGGTTGACATAGTCGCTCGGGAGAGATTCGATCTCTAGCCGAGGTTGTTGCTCGTGTTAGGATGAGGTTCTCCTCCTGTTCCTAATAGGCTATGGGGGCACATAAGGGCCGCTATTAGGGCCTCTCCCCCCATCTCGTTCTTTGTGAATGAGATCTTCGCTCAGAAGAGATCTTATCTCTAGCCGAGGTTAACTCAGTCGCTCGGGAGAGATCTTATCTCTAGCCGAGGTTGTTGCTTACGTTAGGATGAGGTTCTCCTTCCGTTCCTAACGGGCTGTGGGGGCATATAAGGGCCGCTGTCAGGGCCTCTCCCCCCATCTCGTCCTTTGTGAACGAGACCTTCGCTTGGGAGAGATCTTATCTCTAGTCGAGGTTGACTCGGTCGCTCAGGGGAGATCTTATCTCTAGCCGAGGTTGTTGCTCGTGTTAGGATGAGGTTCTCTTCCTATTCCTAATGGGCTGTGGGGGCACATAAGGGCCGCTGTCAGGGCCTCTCCCCCCATCTCATCCTTTATGAACGAGATCTTCACTCGAGAGAGATCTTATCTCTAGCCGAGGTTGACTCGATCATTCGAGAGAGATCTTATCTCTAGCCGAGGTTGTTGCTCGTGTTAGGACGAGGTTCTCCTCCTATTGCTAATGGACTATGGGGGCACATAAGGGCCATTGTCAGGGCCTCTCCCTCCATCTCATCCTTTGTGAACGAGACCTTCACTCGGGAGAGATCTTATCTCTAGTCGAGGTTGACTCGATCGCTCGGGAGAGATCTTATCTCTGGTCGAGGTTGTTAACGGTCGCTTGGGAGAGATCTTATCTCTATCCGAGATTGTTGCTCGCGTTAGGATGAGATTCTCCTCCTGTTCCTAACGGACTGTGGGGGCACGTAAGGGCCGTTGTCAGGGCCTCTTCCTCCATCTCGTCCTTTGTGAACGAGGCCTTCACAATCTTATCTTTGGCCGAGGTTGTTGCTCGCGTTAGAACGAGGTTCTCCTCCTATTCCAAACGGACTGTGGGGCACATAAGGGCGGTTGTCAGGGCCTCTCCTCCATCTCATCCTTTGTGAACGAGGCCTTCGTAATTTTTTCTCTGGCCGAGGTTGTTGCTCGCGTTAGGATGAGGTTCTCCTCCTGTTCCTAACGGACTGTGAAGGCACGTAAAGGCCATTGTCAGGGCCTCTCCCCCCATCTCATTCTTTGTGAATGAGGCCTTCGCAATCTTATCTTTGGTCGAGGTTGTTGCTTCGCGCGTTAGGATGAGGTTCTCCTTCTGTTCCTAACGGGCTATGGGGGCACATAAGGGCCATTGTCAGAGCCCTCTCCCCCATCTCATCCTTTGTGAACGAGGTCTTCGCTCGGAAGAGATCTTATCTCTAGCGAGGTTGTTGCTCGCATTAGGATGAGGTTCTCCTCCTGTTCCTAAACGAGCTGTAGGGGCACATAAGGGCCACTATCGGGCCTCCTCCATCTCGTCCTTTATGAACGAGGCCTTCACTCGGAAGAGATCTTATCTCTAGCCAAAATTGACTCGGTCGCTCGGGAGAGTCCTTATCTCTAGCCGAGGTTGTTGCTTGCGTTAGGATGAGGTTTCTCCTCTGTTCCTAAATGACTGTGGGGGCACATAAGGTCCGTTGTCAGGGCCTCTCCCCCCATCTCGTCCTTTGTGAACAAGGCCTTCACTCGGGAGAGATCTTATTCTTAGCTGAGGTTGTCAACGGTTGCTCGAAAGAGATCTTATCTCTAGCCAAGGTTGTCAATGGTCGCTCGAGAGAGATCTTATCTCTAGTCGAGGTTGACCACGATCGCTCGGAGAGAGATCTCATCTCTAAGCCGAGGTTGTCAATGAATCGCTCGGGAGAGATCTTATCTCTAGCCGAGGTTGACCACGGTCGCTCGAAAGAGATCTTATCTCTAGTCGAGGTTGTCAATGGTCGCTCGAGAGAGATCTTATCTCTAGTTGAGGTTGACTCAATCGCTCGGAAGAGATCTTATCTCTGGTCGAGGTTGTCAACGGTCGCTCGGGAGAGGTCTTATCTCTAGCTGAGGTTGACTCGATCGCTCGGAAGAGATCTTATCTCTGGCCGAGGTTGTCCACGGTCGCTCGGGAGAGATCTTATCTCTAGCCGAGGTTGACTCGATCACTCGAAAGAGATCTTATCTCTGGCCGAGATTGTCAACGGTCATTCGGGAGAGATCTTATCTCTAGCCGAGGTTGTTGCTCGCGTTAGGTTGAGGTTCTCCTCCTATTCCTAACCGGCTTTGGGGGCACATAAGGGCCGTTGTCAGGGCCTCTCTCCCCATCTCGTCCTTTGTGAACGAGGCCTTCGCTCTGGAGAGATCTTATCTCTAGCCGAGGTTGTTGCTCGTGTTAGGATAAGGTTCTCCTCCTATTTCTAATGGACTGTGGGGGCACATAAGGGCCGCTGTCAGGGCCTCTCCCCCATCTCGTCCTTTATGAATGAGGCCTTCAACTTTGCTCGCGTTAGGATGAGGTTTTCCTCCTTTTCCTAACATGGCAATTATTGACTGCTTCTTCCTTGTCATTGCATAGTTTTTACATCCAGAAATAATATTATTGAAAGGAAAGAATTTTATTGAAAGGAAGTTACTGGCAGCGCATCCCCAAATTATGTGTTTCAGGATCATGGTAGCATTATTCCTCCGTATTTCTTCGGGTGATAAGCTCCAGGTCGGACGACCTCCTCCATCTCATGCTGGCCTCCGCAAGTTGGAGCATGCTTCTCTTGGCTTTGACATCGGGAGATGATGGATCGCCGATGTACCAAGCTCCTCCTAGGGATAATGTGGATGATGCCATGAGGTGGTTGACCTCCTTGCCATCTCTAGCTATGGCAGCACCCTTGGTCGATCTTTTTCTGCTTCAGACTGGTGTTGGAGGAATTTACCCAGTCGTCCCTTTCTGATGAGCTCCTCAATTTCGTCTCGAAGCTGGATGCATTCCTCGATGTCGTGGCCGTGGTCGTGATGGTAGAGGCAGTACTTTCTTCGATCGTGCTTGTTTGGGGGAGACTGTAACCCTTCTGGCCTTGGCAGTTGGTTCCTATTTTTGGTGAGAATCTGAGTTCGAGGAGCATTGAGGGGGGCGCAGTCACGAAATCTTTTGGAAGGAGGACTTCTTCGCACCCTTCTGTCGAAAATTTCTTAGTGGCGAGCTCGAAAAGTTCGGGCCTTGCTTGTGCTGTAGAGGTCGTAAGCGCAGCCGAACTTCATTCCATCCCTTTGTGAAATCTATGGGAGAACTTCATGTCCCTTTGTCGGGGCTTCCTTGGAGTCATACTCGAGAGGGAGTTCGGCCTCGCTTGTCCTAGGGCGGTCGTGAGCACGGCCGAACTTCATCTCACCTCCTATGAAATCTTTGTAGGGGGTTTCCTTGGTGACATACTCGAGCGGGAGTTCGGCCTCACTTACGCCGAACTTCATTCCGATGATGAGGTTTGAGGGGGGAGTTCGGCCTTGCTTGCACCGAACTTCATTCCGATGATGAGCTTCGATGTGGAGTTCGGCCTCACTTGCACCGAACTTCATTCCGTGGGAGAACTTCGTTCCGTCCTCGCTTGCACTGAACTTCATTCTGCTTTTTTGTGAAAGCTTTCATGGAAGGACTTCATGCCCCTTTGTCGGGGTTTCCTCAATGATGAGCTTCAACGTGGAGTTTGGCCTCACTTGCGCCGAACTTCATTCCGCTTTCCCATGAAACCCTCCGTGGGAGAACTTTTTGCTTCTTTTGTCCAGACTTCTTTGACGATGAGCTCGAGGGGAGCTCGGCTTTCCTTGCACTACTGAACTTCATTCCACTTCTGCGGGAGAACTTTTGCTCTCCATTTCTCCTTAGGGCGATTGGTATGCCCGAATGCTCTTCCTTAAGGCCGGTTCCTCACATCCTCCTGGCGGATTTATGGGCAAAGTTTCCATCGAAGGTTGTCGCACGACCAGCATCATCTCGGTGGGGCCACGAACCCGACCAGTAGGTTGAATTGCTCCACGTCTGCGGTGGCTTCATGTGGAACTTGGGCTATCGGGCCTGAAATGGGAGCAAACGGACCTGGCGCGCAAGCTGTCGATCATCGAGTCGAAGCTCTCCTGGGAGGCATTTTCTTTTCAAGAAAGAACTCTAGTGAGGAAGAAGAGAGATCTCCGGAGAGGGAAGAGAATAATCATCGTTGAGCACTCCTTTAAGAATAAGGAAATCTTGGAGGTTCAGGCCCTCCTTCTAACGCCAATCTATTGACGCAGAATCTGGTCGTCATCGAAATCCGTTGGAGTGGAGGCCGATGAGGTCGCCGTCGGGGACCTACAAAACAAAGTCACGTTCGAAGTCGATGGGGGCTATGGCTCCGACAGAATCCTCCGACGATCAAGTCAGCTCTGGCCAACAGGAATGGAGTGCTTAGGAATGAGTTCCATAGAGCTTGGAGATGAAGAGGAGATCTTAGAGATCTGAGTTCAGAGAGTCAGAGAGTCGAGTTAGCATATCTGAAGGATCCTTTATAGGCAGAGCTTAATTGATGGTGATGGCCATACCGTCTGGTAGCGAGCTATTGGGGCCGCATGGAGTTCGGTACGGAGAGGAAGGCGTCGTCAGGTGGATAGTGACAACCATACTCGCAGGTCATGGGCCATATGGGGTTGGTTACGGAGAAAGTGGTGTCGCCAGTTGTGGTGGCCATGTCGTCCGATCTCATCGCCTATCGCAGACGGATGGCGATAGTTCATCCAGAGGAGCTTGGACTTATGGAGGAGTTCGGCCGAAGGGGAAGCTCGAAAGAAGTTCAGCTCCTGCAGGTGCCTGGTTGGAACGATGCGGAGAGAGTTCGACTCTCATGGGAGTTTGACTGAAGCTCGGTGGTTGAGAAGTTTGGCTAAAGTCCGACCATTGGGAGTCTGAAGGAGCTCGACCGCTAAGCAATTCGGTCATCTACTAGGAGTCTGAAGCAGCTCAGCTGCTAAGCAGTTCGACCGACTGTAATAGTTCGGCTAAGACCCATCCGCTGAAGCTCTTCCGTGGCTACTGGCCGCATCAGGCTGGGCACCGAACTTGACTTTGGTAGGAGCGAGATTTTTCTCCAACACTCGACATCATCTGAAATGGTACATTCTACTATAAAATCTACCAACATCTGAGCTTTGATCGATGGCCTGGGTCAATAATTGATGTCGAACTCCGTGAGCTCGATTGCCTATTTTGTGATTCTTCTGGAAGCATCCGTTCGATGAAGGACTGCTTTTATTGGTTGATCCATGAGGACCGTTATGGTGTACCCCTAAAAGTAAGGTCAGAGTCTCCTGATAGCGATTAGAAGAGAGTAGGTCAATTTCTTCAGCTTAAAGTACCTAATCTCTGCATCCCTCAGAATTTGGCTTTATAGTAGACCGATCGCTGCATCTTCGCTTTCTCCTTGACCAGGATTGCTGCCAAGGCCATCGAGGAGACTGCTAGGTACAGAAATAATTCTTCTTCAGATTCAAGCTTTGCCAGCAGTTGGAATGAGTCGAGGTAGTTTTTGAGCTCCTCAAATGCCCATTAGCACTCCATCATCCAGCAGAAGTTCTTTAGTTGCTTGAGAACTTGGAAGATGGGCATGCATCGCTCAACTGATCTCGAGATGAAGCGATTTAGAGATGCCACTTTTTCAGTCAGGTGCTAAACTTTTTTGATTATTTTTGGAGTAGTCATCTTTCGAATAGCTTGGATTTTCTCTAAATTTGCTTCAATTCTACGCCTTGACATCATAAACTTCAGAAACTTCCTTGAGGTCACACCAAAGGTGCACTTGGTCGAGTTCAACTTTATCTTGTTCTTCTTGAGTGTATTGAAGATCTCTTCGAGGTTGGCGAGGTGGTTTATAGAAGCTCGGCTTTTGATGAGCATGTCATTCATATACACCTCCATGTTGCGGTCGATCTACTCCTTGAAGATCTTATTGATCAGGCGCTGGTATGTTGTCCTTACATTCTTGAGTTTAAAGGACATAATCCTATAACAGTAAAGACCACGATCAGTAATAAAAGTAGTTTTTTCCTCATCCTTCGATGTCATCCATATCTGGTTATAGCCGGAGAATGCATCCATGAAGGTGATGAGCTCATGGCCCGAGGTTGCATCTACCAGTTGATCAATCATGGAAAGAGGATAGCTATCCTTTGGGCCAGGTTTATTTAGCTTTTTCAAGTCTATACACATCCTCCACTTGTTGTTTGTCTTTTTGATGAAGACCACGTTTGAGACCCAGATCAGATAGTTAACTTTTCGGATGAATCCAGCTTTGAGGAGCTTGCCTACTTCTTCTATGATTGCTTTCTGCCTTTTCGGGGAGTGGTTGCGCATCTTCTCTTTTACCGATCGATACTTAGGATCAACGGCCAGTCGATGTTCCATGACCTCGGCATCAATTTCTGATATATTCGCTGGGGCCTAGGAGAAGACATCTGTATTCTTCCTAAGAAAGGTGATGAGTTGCTCCCAAACCTCATTTCCCAAGTTGGAGTTGATCTGTATAGTGTGCTCTGCATTCCCATCATTTAAGGGCACAGATATGAGGTCCTCCATAGGTTCACCCTGCTCCTCGATGAGATTGTCATGGGTATCTAGCCCCTCGATAGGACAAAGGTCAGGTCGGACGTTTTTCTGTAAGGCAGTGAAGTAACAGCATCTCGCCAATGCCTGGTCTCTCCTGATCTCTCCAATTCTGTAATTCATTGAAAATTTTACCTTTAGATAATAAGTCAACACCACTGCTTGGAGCGCGTTCAATCCATGTCGGCCGAGAATAGTATTGTAGGCAGATGGAGCCTTTATGACTAGAAAATCGATATATGCCTTAACCAACTTTGGGTTTTGCCCTGTAATCACAGTCAAAATTATTATGCCCTCAACTGGCACGGCATCGCCAATGAAGCCTACCAATAGGAAGTTCACAGGTCTCAAGTGGTTATTGAGTAAGAACATTTTCAAGAAAGCATCATAAAATAATACGTCGATCGAGCTTCCATTATCTACCAAAATGTGGTGTACAACATAGTCGACAATGTTTAAAGAGATTACAATCGCATCATTATATGGAAATTGAACTCCTCGAGCATCCTCATTGGTGAAAGCAATGGGCTCTTCAGTTCTCCACCTCTTCACTAGTCCCTCAGATCCGCTGGCCTCTTCATGCCGAAGTCTCCTAAAGATAGTGTTGATGATGCCGAGATGCAGCCGATCTTCTTGTTGTTCCTTCCTCCTTGGTGGTTCAAGCTGTGGCAATATCCTTAGCCAATCTTCCCATCCTTCAGGCCGATGCCATAGGAATCGATCAAGTCTACCTCGTCTGATGAGCTCCTCGATCTCATCTTGGAGCTGAATACACTCTTCAGTATCGTGATCGTGGTCATAATGATAAAGGCAAAACTTGTTAGGATTGCGCTTACTGGGGTGAGTATGCATCCTTTCCAATCTCGATAGTTGCTTTCTGATTTTCATCAGTACTTGAATTTTTGGAGCATTAAGAAGGATGTAGTTATGAAATCTTCGAAGTGGAGAACCCCGCTACGCCCTTCTTTTGGGGCTTTCCTACTTCCGAGCCCAGGGAGGAGTTCGAGCTCGCTTGCACTCAAAGAAAGTTCAGAAGAACGATCGAGCTTTACTCAACTTTCCTTCCTCAGTAGGCCTACCTGGCTTGCCGATTTGCTACTCTCCAACGACTTCATTGTCCTTGGCCTTAGAGGCCTCTTCAGCTCGAGCATAACCTTCAGCTTAAGCCAGCATATCGACAAAATTTTTGGGATACTTCTTTTTCAGGGAGAACATCAAATCATTCTTCTGAAGGCCATCCTTGAGTGTGACTATTGCAACCGACTGGTCTAGGTTTCGAATCTTCAATGTAGCAGCATTAAATCGGATGACATAAGTTTAGATGGATTCCCCCTCCTTCTACTTGATGTTCATCAAAGAATCCAAACCTCGATGGTGACGTCGGTTGCTAATAAAATGAGCTGCAAATTGATGGCTCATCTGATCAAAGAAAAAGATGGTACCCAGCTTAAGGGCTGAGTATCAATTTCTGATGGCTCCTTTGAGGGTAGATGAAAAAGTTCGACACAAAATGGCGTTTAGCGCACCATGAAGCAGCATCATGGTTTGGAAGGCCTCCAGATGATCAATCGGATCAAAAGTTTCATCGTAGCTTTCAAGTTGAGAAAGCTTGAAGTTCGGCAGAATGAGCTCTTGCATAATTCAGAGAGAGAAAGGGAGATCGGTGTAGACATCATTATAGGGAGTCGGGGTGACATGGTGGAGTTCTTCAATCCATCGGCTCATTTTATTGAGCCTTTGATTCAAAAGATCTTCACGATCATTGATCTCTAGAGTTTTCTAGTGGGATGGGAGCAAACCTTCACTCAGGGTTGAATCATGATCCGAGCAATGGCTCTCCACCCTTTGTTTTCTCTTTTAGGAGGTCATCGATTGGCTAGTTCGAGTCGACAGTCCTCCAACCAGATCATAGTGCTCTGAAAGAGCCTGTTCCAATTAAATTGGCGCTGGAGCCTGTTGATGTATGGCCTGCATTGCCTTTGTGAGATTATGAATCTGCTGGACTAGTAGATTGAACTGCTCTGTATCCACTATGGCTGTAGGTGGAGCTTGAGTTACCAGAGTTGGAGTAAGAATGGATTGATCTGAATGGAATCTGGCTGCAGAGGCCATTAATCATTGAGTCAAAGCTTTCTTGGAAGGTATTTTTATTTTATTTTTTTGGAAAAAATTCTAGAGAAGAAGAAGACTGCTGAGCACTCCTTTAAGATCAAGAAAACCTCAAGAACAGAGGATCCTTCCTCTAGCACCAATCCTATTGGTATAAAATCTGATTGATGTCGGATTGAGCTGAAGTTGGAGAAGATGAGGTCACCATCGATGACTACAAAATAAAGTTTCATTCGAAGTCGGTGGTGGTGGCTCCGATAGGATCCTCCGACGATCAAGTCAGCTCTTCTGGCCAATAGAAATGGAGTGCTCGAGTATGAATTCGATAGAGTTTTGGGAAGAAGAAGAGAGCTTAGAGAAAACATATCTAGAGGGTCCCTTTTTATAGATGGAGCTTGTCGTAACCATCTGGTAGTGGGCTGCTCTGGGCCACGTAGAATTTATTATGGAGAGAGGTGTCGTTCGTAATAGACTGATAATGACAGTCGTAACTGTCTAGTAGTGGAGTTGCCTGTAGCAAATTAATAAATGATAGTCGTAACTGTTAGATATATGTGCCCTAGAAGCCAGAATTGGCTGACACTTGTAATACACTTCTAGGGGCAAAATTATAATTTTGACTATAATAAATAAAATGGGTTATTTTCTATCACATATGTGTATTTAGTTTCTGTGATACATCCTTTGAGTTAATGGTAATGATAATTCATATTTTTAAGAGTTGAAAATTTAAGACATGAATAATCATTGTTACCTCATAAAATGCTTCCGACCATAGGACCATCACGAGGATGGTGATTGATCTGGAAGGTTGGTGTACAATCGCTTCTCTTTAGTAGATGAGTCTTGAGTCTATGGTGTGGAGACACCGGACCGAGAGTACAGGTACTCGTTAGAGAATGAGGGCACTAAGCATGACCACCTCGAGTAGTCATTAGGGAGTCTACCTTCTCATCATTGACTGACTCGATGCTGCAGTAGTGTGTCTGGTTCTTTGATCTGAGGTGCATCAGCAGTTCACCTTGAGGGTGTTATAGTTTGACTACACCATTACTCGGTCTCCTTCTCATTAAACTAGACTTGTCATAGTCATAACAATTTTGACTAACCTAGTGGCATGGGTTAGCTCGGTTATTGACCATCTCAAATCAGAACTGTGTCAACAGATATGCCAGGTAAGTGAGAAACCGGTGGAAGGAAATGCCATTAACTCATACAAGAACGCATTCAGATCGAGTTAGCTTCCAATTAAAAATCAGTCGGTCCGTATGTGCCAAACTTACTTAGACAACAAATTATTGAGTCAGAACCAATTAGGTTAGCCTACAATCCAGACTCTAACCTTTGAGCCAATTAGGTCTTACTTGATCGTCGACTCGATCTTGACCCAGACTTAATCCTATTAGGCTGATCAATTTACATTGTTGATCCCATCTAACCAACTCTTGATTCGGTTTGATCAACCGCTTAGACCTAATTGAGCTACCCAAGCCCGAACCCAGTATTATGAATATGTCTTAGATCTAAAATTCTCAATTTTAGACCTAATTGATATTCCATAATCTTAATTTTTAATTAAGTAGGGTTCATAAACAAAATATGCACAATAAATCCTAGGTTTCAAGATCTAGGTTTTGTAAAAGTAAGTTTTGGGTTTCGATAAGGACGAACACCGCAGCACCCTACACATCATAAGAACACCCATCGAATGGGAAGAGAGGCTTTTAATTCTTCTTCATTCTTATAATCGATGGCAAAGAAATTGCCTTAATCAGGAACATGCAATACTACAAAATAGTTTTAGATCTATATCATATATTCATATACAAATCAGATCTAAACATGGCATATTTTGAATACATCTCATGTATCAAATCATGCATATTTTCAGATCTAAATTATCTCATAATAATCTAAAAAATTAGATTTAAATTGATCTAATCAAAATAAATTCTAATCTAGACAACTATGTAGAACTATTCTACAACTAGTCTAGACATGCATCAATCATATCTCATATGATGTTAAAATTAAATAATTTTATTTATTATTTTTAGTATTATTATAACACTTATAATATTAGAAAATAGTAAAATAAAAGAATCTAAAGATGATTTAATCAATTAAATCAAAAACATGCAAGACATATTCTATAGAACTATTCTATTTTAAAATTAGTCATGCATATTCCTATCTTAGGATTCAAATCATTTAATTTAATTTTTTCTTATTTCAGAATCTGATCACATCTCATGGATATCTAAATCATTTATTTTCTAAATTAAAATAAATTTAAAATTAGATCTAAATAATTTAGAACCTTGGCTCTGATACCAGTTGAAGGAAAATCCTGATTTCTCGGTTCAGGTTCGTTCAGATCTGATCAGATCAAGAGATATATTTCAAAATTTTTTTTCTTTGAGCTATATTAGATCTGAGATATTTTAGATCTAATTTTTATTATTTTAATAAATAAAATAAAATAAGAATAAATTAAATCAAATTTAATTTACCTGATTTGGGTAATCCTATTATCCGTTGATGATCCTGTTTGCAGCGGAAGGTTCTGGATCTAGCCACGCAAGCATCTGGCCTCTACCGATATCCACTCGAGTTAGATCTGGAGATCCTCTTCTTCTCTATCACACCTCCAAAAATTAGATCTGGAGCTGATCTGAAGGATCTTTAAAACTCTTTTTGAAGATCAGCAGTCGTCCTTTGCAGCAGTGCAACCTTCTAGCTTTCAGTCGCCTTATTTTGATCTGGATCGCACCAACCAAGGTCCAAAACTCCTTTTGGATATGGAGAGCATGGGGAGAAGGTGGTTTGGCATGGAGGAAGAGGGGAGAGGCAGCCTTGGGGCGTGGGGTTTCTCAAACTTCTATATGAATCTGAGTTGGGTGCAGGGTATGAATCTGAGTTGGGTGCAGGGTCTTATTTATAGACTGTCTGTGATCCAACTTCTCTTCTTCCCAACCAATCACAACTCTTTGTGAAATTAGATCTAAATCTGATTGGTGAAAATAGAGTCCCCTGGATTCCTCCTCAGAGGGCGCCTAAGATCAGTCAAAGTTGATTCTTAGGAGAACTCTAATTGGAATCCAAAAAGAAGATGGAGTCCTTGTCCAACAAGGACTCCTAGGCGCCTCCAACTTGGGCACACGCCAAGGGTGTCGTGCGCCCTCTTCCTTTCTAGGTTCTGATAGGGGGACAGGCCTCCACCAGCTCTCCAATAGGTGCGTGACATGTGGTCAAAAGTCAAAGTGTCAATGGTCAACATTTGACCAATCAAAGGTAGACTTTTGACCAAAGTTAAAGAACAAGAAATGGCAGGTGACCAAAAATGGCAGGTAATATCTTATAAAATAAGACAATCTTTTCTGACTCGGACAACCTCCAATCAGACCATATGAAGGTCTCTAATTGAGCACAAACTCTTTTGGCTCAGACAGGACAACTTATTTATGATAGCAAAAGAAGAACGTTAGGTTCAATCGAGTGCTACCACGATTTTCTTGAACCTAATTGAATCTCATTCAGATCAATTGAACTAGATCAGTTCAATTGATGATCACCAGATTCAAACCCTTGTTTGTGTGACCCAGTTAGGTTCAGTTCTGTATGGTAATGGGATATGTCATGATCTCTATCATCGACATCATCGAAACTCCTTTCGATGGATCAGAACTCTTCTGATTCGAACAGCTAGAATGATCGATCATCTAAATCATTCTAATTGCTCCCAAAATTCACCAGTGACACCTAGCGGTATATGGTGGAAATCCATCAGAGCTGAATGCGAACCTCTTGGTGCAGCTACCTATGTGATTCAGTTCTTCTATCTTGAGCCCCGATCAGATTAGGGTTAAGGTGAACTCGTCAAACCCTAGTCTCTGTCATATGATGTAATCATTCGATTCGAGTCCGATGTGAAAATCTAAATAGAAACTCTTTCTATTATTTCACTCTATCATGGCCATGGACTTCTGGACTTGATTCTCATGATTATCATAGGGCTGCTCCTCTACCATCGAGGTAGATAGATTCCATCTTGATGCCATCCAGTTCCTACAATGAACATGCTATAGCCAACATACACCTCAGGGTTTCATATAGCTTA